>VZTX01028140.1:89575-140676 GCA_013400915.1 Pardalotus punctatus
GGGGTGCTCCTTCTCTCGCTCAGAACCAGGGTGGGGGGGGCACTGCTGCGGGGCTGGGGCACTGCTGGGCTCGCCACTACAAGAGAGACATTGGAACAAGTCCAGAGAGCTAAGATGATTAAAGGATTGAAGCATCTGCCACGAGAGGAGGCTGAGAGAGCTGGGATTGTTCAGCCTTGAGAAGCGAAAGCTCGGGGGGCTCTGATCAATGTGCATAAACACCTGACCGGGGCAGTCAAGCAGGCAGAGAGACTCTTTCAGGGGTGTACAGCATACAGGGCAATGGGAAAAAAGCTGAAATACAAGGAATTCCATTTGGAATAATAATACTACTAGGGTGGTCAACCATGGGAACAGGTTGTGCAGAGAGGTTGTTCAAACACAACTGGGCATAGTCCGGAGCAACCTGTTGCAGGTGACCCCACTTTGAGCAGGGGGGTTTGGACTACACCATCTCCAGAGGTCCTTGCCCACCCCACCTAGTCAGTGATGCTGTGATCCTTCTCCCCATTAAGTAAGGAACAATTAAGTTGCAAGAGCTCAGTTCCTATCCAGGTCAAATCTCAGAAACAAGAGTCTGCTAAAACCCCATTTTATACGAGTGCTGTAATTCCTGCTGACCTCAATCAGCCTAATCAAGTGGTAAGATTACAAAATGAAAAAAAAAGGCTTTAATTTGATCATTACTCAAAGCTATTCCATTGACCTAATGCTTGGCCACGAAGAGCTCATGAAAACTGGATTAATGTATAAAAATAGAGGATTTCATCCTCTGGAAATCACAGTTTAAATCTGGCATTCAACAAAACTGGAAATCTGCAGCTTTAATGTCATTCCATTGTTAATGGGCCTATTTACCTGGCATAAAACACACAAGGATAATTTGATCAATCAAGGCATTTACTGTTTAGTCAAAGCTCTCCTACATATACAAACACCTAACACCACTGAACACCTTCACAGTTTAAGTGGAGTGATAGGACTGATAAATAAGTTAACACCAGCGCTCTGTGACACAAGTGCCTGCGTACAGAAACTCAGGACTATGGTACAGCCAGCAGTGCTGCTGCAGGCAAGGACAAAAGGACAGCCACAGAGCAGAGATTAAAATAACAAGAAAGCCCAACACATCAAGTGAGTGTGCACATCATGGCATTGCTCAAAATATTAACTTGAGCTGCAAAGGAAACAGATAGCCAAAGTGACAACTACTTCTCCCTAATGTTTTGATTTTAAGGTTTTTTTAAGCAACTCTTCAGCACAGTCATCTCACAAACTAGAGAACCATGCAACTAATATAAACATAAAACTAATAAGCATAAATAGGAATGATACTTCACTTTTGTGCTCAAGTCAAATTAATAATTCAACAATCCCTCTTTTAGTCAAAGCTCCCCAATAACCTCATGAAACATAGCAATTGGCAGAGAGGTCAGAAACTTGAAAATTATGTGTCCAGACTTGTGATCTGGTTTCATAATTTATACTCATGAACCACCTTGGCCAGCACAAAGGAGAACATTTATTGAATCTGAACACACCATAGGAGCAATAGGGACTTCAGTGTATCTGAAATGAGGCTTCTTTTCCACATCATTTCAGCACCAATCCAGCTGATCTGACAAAAGGTATTAAGCAAGAGACTGGAGAGCAGAAAGCGCAGCCAGCACTTGGGTTATGCTGGCAGCTAGATGGCAGGTTTTATTCTCTACAAGTATTTTCAAAGCCTGAGTCCAAAAAGCACTTAGAGGCCAGGGGCTCCTAGGCATGAAAGAGTCTGTGAACATCCAAAGAGTGGGTAGCTCACTTAGGACTACAACAACCCCAGACAAATCCTTCTGATGAGGCCAAGGTTCCTGACAACACAAACACCACATTTCAGTGATTTAGCGAAGTCTGTGAAACCCATGAACTGCTCCTGCTTCTGTAATCCACAGGGCACAGAACTGCCCTTCCTCCAGAGATTTGTCCCTCCTGTTTCTCAGCAGCCACCCCAGAGGAGGCCCTGTTATCTCCTTCTGGAAGCATCTTAGACTCCTTAGCCCTCACTTCACTATCTTTATCTAAGCAAGGGAAGAACAAAGCTGAACTTAATCCTTTGCCTGCTTGCAAAGTAGGCACCAAGTAAATTTACTGCTAAACCATCTATAACTTGGACCATTTTCGCTTGAATAATTCTATGCCAAGAGTGACTCAGAAATTGTTTCGAGATAAGTTTTATCATAACTCTTCATAACCATTACCCCATTACACAATTTGAAGGGATGGCCAGCACGAAGAATGCCTTTCCATAACTGTGTGAAATTTTGTGCTTTAGCAGCTTTCAGTCATAGAGGTCAATATTTTCAAAATAGACTACCCAGACTTCAGTTTTCTAAGGCAATTTAAGTAAAATAAGTCTATAAAACTTTGGCCTAGATTTCAGAGGTATTGAATGCATTTGGCTGTTACAGCTCTGTAGCATATATAGCTAAAAAAAGAGAGAGACTTCAGGGTACATAAAACATGGATAGAGACTAAACTTTGGAAATGTTGGTTTAAAGTCAAAGACCTGAAACCAATCACAAAAGAAACCAGAGTCAGCTTGTGAAAATATTTTCTATGCATTTTTTCTTAGCATATTTATGCCACAGCAGTATAAAGCATCATGCACACAGCAAAGATTTATTGAGTTATACCTTCATTGGGCACATTCTTCTCTCTCTTTTAAAATAAATTTTAAAAACTAACATTAATATTACACTGCAGTGGGGGATCCAAGCCCAGAAATGCCTCCTTTTTGAAGCATAATCCATAATGGATATGCTTTTAATAAGCACCTTAGACATTGCGGAAATGTCACCAAAAGTACTAATGGACTATTAAATGTCTGCTATGAAATACATTGACTGCTTCCACAGAGCTGTGCTAATGCTTATTTTCCTACATAATTCCTAGTGCTTGCAGGGGTGTGACAAAGACTCTGACTATGGCTCTGGTACCTCAGCTGGCTTCCTTCCTCCTCTAAGTACATTTTACGGCATTTGCAGGAGACATGCTCTTTAGGAAAAAATGAAATCTATACTTTTCCATGGGACAGGTCCCAGCAGGCACAGTTCTTATGCTTGTAATTGAATTATTCTAGCTTCTCCTTCACTATTCCAGATACCAAAGCACAGACATAACTACTGGGCTTTTTTTTTTTTTTTTTTTTAAATTACCGACTCACTGTAGGCAAACCAAGCCAGTAAATTCAGAGTTGCATCACTTAAACTGAGATGGTACAGAAAACACTGACATACCACATTAAATTAGCACCTTACAAGAATTCCCATTATTAGTCTTTTCTGCTTTGTTCAAGAACTAGAACACTACAGTGAACTGACATGGGCAAGAAGAAAACCTCTTCACTTTCCCTCTGGTCAAGAAGTTTTGCCAATTGTCTGCACATTGAAATGCAAGAAAGGTAAGGACTTCTCTTCCCTCCTCAACAATGTAATTCAGAGCATCTGGAAATGAAAATTTTAAGAAGAAATAGCAAAGGCAGCAAAGGATCCAACATTTACAAATTTCCCATGACGCTGAACTGTAACATTTATAATCTCTATTTTATTAGAACCATGGTCATTTTACAATGATTTCTATCACTGTTGTGCACTTCTGTTATTTGTTAATAAAACATGGTTTTGCTCTTCTGCAATGCCCAGACTCATCCTTCAGGATGCTCTGATTAACGATCGCAACTGAGAAACACAACATAAAAACGATGGATGCTCCAACCTACCTACCTTATAGTCAGAGACCTTGCAGCACATCCACATTAGGTAACACAGCTTTGTGCTGCCAAGACAACTTGGCAGGCACCAGGTAGGAGCCTGGTAGGAGCCCGGTCCCAAAAGCAGGAGAGCCATGCCAGAGAGAATAAAGCTACCCACAAGATTTACGAGCTCTGGCACAAAAGCCACAGATGAGCTTCTCCTTCCAAAGGCAGGTTCATCCCCAGCATCTCATGCTTAGTGTATGCACTGCATAACATGCTGCGCAAACTTACCACTTTCAAACTCGTGGGGTAGTTTATGGAAACATCTGGCAGACAAAGGATATGCAATTCAATTCTAGTTCCTTTTTCCTTCAGTCAGACAGATGAGCTCTCTTCTGTTTCATCTTGTTTTTTTCCCTAGTCTGAGCTACCCAGATACAAGGATTAAATAAGTCTGAACATTTTACAGGAAAGTATCATCTAATAATTTATCTTTGCAATTAAATCCACTATAGGCTTGCAAACAGCTTGTGTGAGCTGTCAGATTGTTCCCAGATTTCCTTGGAAAGACAAAAATGTTTTACATTTAACTCAGCTAACAGTTAAGTGGTTGGCAGTAACTGTCCACAGAGTCCTGCAGAGGCCAATAAGCCTGAATTTAATAGAGTGGAAAAGAGTGAGTTAGTGAAAGGAGGCAGATCTTGTCACTGAAAGTATGACAAATGAGAAGGATGAACTTAAAAGCAGTTTTACAAGAGACTTAAAAGGAGCAATACAAGTGTAAACAAGAGGAGAAAGCAGCACATTACTGTAATAGTACTAAAAAGAGAAAGTCCCAGTTCAGGGCTCAGCTATGTGAAGAGCAGGCAGCTTGCTGGGTTTTTGTAGACCAGTTTTGGAGCAGAACCCTATGAGTTATGTCTCTACATGGCCATTCTATTTGGGTTCCATTTAGCAATCCGGTCTTGTTATTTAGCAACACAGACTTGCTGATTCATACAAGCTAGCCGAGAACACAAAGTGTTTGGATTCTCTTTTCCTGTTAAAGTCTTTGTTATTTACTGCCTGCAAGATTGCACTGAAGTTCCAGCCAAAACTAATTTCTGCTGTTTCCAATGTACATTCCGAATACAAAAAACATGGCATCACATCAAATGGTAAAGTAAGGTCATTATAATCCAGCTGCCAAATAGTTCCTACAGGTTCAGAGGCAGAGAGTTACAGAAATCATGAACAGTGGCTCAGCAGAATGAGCTGACAAGTGTTTTCATACTTGTAGTATCACAGCATACCAGGAGACATGGTGGTCTAGAGGATAAATAGATTTTACCATGGAAAGAAAAGGATAGATAAGGCAGTGGCTCATAACCCCAGGGCTACCCTAAGAGTACAGTGTGCAAAACTGCAAAAACAGGCAGAAAAACTCAGCACAGAAAGGGCAGAATAATCTTTTGCCAGCAGAATAACCCAGCAGCCTCCAGGAATGTTACTCACAATGTTAATCACTACAGATCTGAGGATGAAAGCTGAGGTCCTATTGTGCTGTGCAGCATAAAACCATGGACCAGCCCATGCAAAAACATCTGTCATTCATTTAGACAGATAAGGGAAAAGCAACACAAATCTCACAGGGAAAGGGAACAGCACAATGGTAGTAGTTATTTTAGCTCCATAGTTGAGAAACAGGTTTAGGTCAGAATGGTATGACACGGTGTGAAGAAACTAAGGCAATACTACAAGGATAATTTTAATGAAACACTGTAATTGAAGAAAACCTGGAAAGTTCCAAGGCAGCTGTAGGAAATAAAGCCAGGAAGGCCTTAGAATACAGATGTAAATGAGTCAGTTCAGTAATTTGGCAAATTTAAGGAAGTTCAGACTGAAAAGCTGAAAAGAATTCCACAATCCAACCACCTTCAGGATTTGTTTGAATTTCTTGTATCTATTTAGCTTTTGCAGTTCTTTAAACTCTCCTAAACCCAAGGTGACCTTTACAAAAAAAAAAACCCAGCACAACCTGAAAAAATTGCCAGCACATACAAACATATTCTAAAACACGCTGTCCGGAACAAACAGTCTTCAGGGCACCAAATAGTCTCTATAATAAGCCATGAGCAATTAGTCTGCTGGGAAACAAATTCATTTCAGCAGAGTGAAGGTGGCTGTCATGCTCCAGGGGTGATGTGAACTGTAGGGTCTTTTCCTGAGCAATGCTTACTGGAAACCCACCAGTTTATACCTGCTGGTGGGAACTGAGAGAATTTCCAGGGCCTAGGAGGCAAAGCTATGCAGTGGCTCACTACAAACTACCAAAGTACTGCTTGTGCTCCCTTAGAATACCCCAGAGATCTAGCACCCTCTGCTCCACCAGCACATGCTCTCTTATTCTTCTCTGCTGCCTTTGTGTCTTCCCGTTCCATCCAAAACTCCCAAAAAACCTGAAAAGAGAGATGTGTCTCAGGTTCTCATCTACACCATTACTGTGCTTTGGGAAGTCTACAGACAGCTACACCCAGCTGGAGAGCTGTGGGACTGAGATGTACGCACACTGAACGTGCTTCCCGACACAGGATTTACAAACTGCTGTAGAAGACTCAAAAATGTTGTGAACAAAATAAGATGGTAACAATAAATGTTACCATCTTATTTATAAAAAAAGTAAACAGAGATGTAGCCTAAGAGAGATAAAGGAGGGACACAATCTGTGTGACACAGCCTCCATCCACACGGAAAGGCAGATGGAGCCAAAAGAAGAGCTCTGAGGACAAAAATGGGAGAAGGAAAGGAGTGATTGCCTTGCATGGGAGAGAAAACAGCCCAAGACTATGGCACAGAAAAAACCCTGGGAGTCAAGACAGAGAACAAGCATCTTCTTCCCTAGAACTGCAGGATTACGAAGTCAGAGTATTGCAGAGTTGACACTCAGCTTCCACAGCCAAGATGAGCCTCCAAAATCTTCTAGCAGCTGATGAAATGAAGAGACTGATGTCAGGTATATTCAGAATTTTGCAGCTATTTCCAAGCTACTGAGCAAGAATTTCATCTGTGATTTTCTGGAGAAATCAAGTTGGTTTTTTAAAATTTTGTTTAGTGGTCTGACAAGAAGAGGGTGCACCATAAAATAAAAAAAACCAAACCCCAAACCCAAAATAAATGTAGCAGAAAAACAAAAATGAAAACTCCACAAAAAAACCCAACCAAAAAAAAAACAACCCCCCAACAAAAAAAAAAACCAAAAAACCCCCAAAAAACCAAAACAACAACAACAACAAAAATAAAATGTAGCAGACGAACCCTCTCAACACTTACAAACTGGAACAAGCCTGGAAGCCTCCCCTCCTAAGTGTGTCTAACTTTAGTCTGGCTGACATGCCAGGTCTTGGGTATTGAAAGAAACACCTCAGTAGCAGGTGAAAGTCAGTGCTATGTTAAAAAATAACTTGTAGAAGCGAGAGATTCCCATTACTCTAGAAAATCCTGAAGTGTTTAACACTGACTTTCCCATTTAATTTTTTACTTCTTAGCTGCAGTGGTCACTGTGAGCAAGCTGTTGAGGGCTCTTCCTCCACCAGATGTCTGGGATCCTTAGGGCTCCTCTCCCCACAAAGGAAGAAGGGCTTGTCACTGATGGCTGCTCCAAGTTCTCCAGACAGAGACAACTTGAATTATTACTCAGTTTACCAACTGCAGATGTCAGTGCCTGTGCACTTCTAAACAGGCCAGGCAACTTGTTAAATACAGTTAGATTTGTCTGTGGGAACCTTTTCCTCTTCCCTCATGCACCTCTCCTCTGCCTCTTATTGGGGTTCCTGAATCTTCAGGGAGCACAATTTCTTTAAAATAGCTAAAGACCGGATTATCTAAGAATAAACTGCCCTCCTAGAATCACTTTATTTGAATTACTGGATCTTCTGTTTAACATAAGACAACATTCAAGTATTTTGAGATCTTAACTGAATAAAGACAGTTCTGTCAGTGAAAATATTTACAGTAACCTCACTAATTGAGACTGATTCCAGCTTCCTGAATCTCATTATGGTAAACTGGGCACTGCTGTGAAAGGGAAACAAAGAGGAGATGAATTAAAACAAACATGCAGAAATACAAACAACTTCTTCAAGTGATGTTAATAATTACAAAAAATCTGTCAAAAACATCCCTCTGACTGGCATCTGTCAAAACATCTCAGCAGTTCATCATCACACAGCCACTGTTCAGATGGAGACAGAGCGTGCCTCAGTCAGCACTGCAGATCTCACACAGCTCTGAATTTCTACATGAATTATTCTGTATCTTAGAGCACTCCAGACATGGCTTGTTTCATAGCATTTCTCTCCTCTTTCTCCTGGATGGCCTGGAACCATCATTGTTCCCATCTCCTCAGAGAGGGTGAAATGTCTGGCAGCCAATTATGCAGAATGAGGTGCTGTTTCTCCTCTGTGTTTTCTGTCCAACAACCCACAAGAGATGGTAAAACACTGGAAATAAAGTCCTATTAATATTAAGGGGAAAAAAACACCCAGACTATTAGTCCTGTTTTCTCTCATTTCCTGTCTGGTCACGGTTTAGGAATCCTCCAGCTATAGCAAATCCTAGTAATGCAGTACTGAAGAATGAAGAATCTGCTTCCCAGAGAAGAGACAGAGGAGATCAGCGTTTCAAACCCACACCCTCCATTAGCAGCAGGTGCCAGAGCTGGAAGAATGAAGCAGAACAATTCCTCCTTTCCTTTGAGAAAACACATGATGACTACTTTCCTGCTAAAATACCTTCCTTACCGAGCACAGGTGGAATTTTTGGCTGAACAAAACAGATCTTCTGCCAGGCCACTATGGCAGAGCAAGACCAACTACTTCTTTACAGATGTGTCTACTCAGGCAAGTTTCTTCACCCTTGACAGCTGAGGAAACCCCTATGTGAAATAAGCAGTCACAGAGCAGAAGTAAACAAGCCTAATGTTTATAAACTGTTTGGTATCCTGTTGTTTCATAAATAGTTATTATTACCCAGGAGATCAGATCTGTCTTAAGGAGAAGAAATGCCTGGTACATGTGCTGACAAAAACCCACAGCAAGGGGGGAAAAATAGAGAAATTCTGTGGTTTTCTTATTTTAGTTTCATTTCCTTAAACCAGGACCTGTAAGCATATTTTGCTTCCTTCAAGTTCTGGACATCCTTTCTCAGACATTCCAAGAACAGCAGGAATAAGTCAGCGACAGCAGATTGAGAGTGGCCTGTTTAATCAGAGCCTTGGGACCAGCATCTTCCTCCACAGATGCCTAAACTCCACACTGTTTAAGAAACAAACCAAAAGCAAAAAGAGCTGGATGCCACTGGCTCTAAGGAGTTGCTTGTTTTGCCACAGGTTACACTAAGACTGCCTGGAGCTGTATACTGTATCCATCCATGAGGTTACACATTTACAAACAAATTCTTAAAATATAAACAAAACTCCCAGGACAGATATATGCTGTGCTACTTATCCCTAATTCACTGCCTGGTGAAGCAGCTGATGTGGCTTTGAACATCCCTGAGACCATTCCAAAGTCGGTGTTTTGTTCTCAAACTGGAGGCAAGACTCTCCCACCACAACAGCTGCCATCCTATGGACTTGTTCGAGCTGCAGGCCAGCCCAGGATAACCCATCATGGAGCCCAGGGACGGCTCCAGGGACAAGGAAACCTCATCGTGTCACAAACAGCTTTCCCTTCCTTGTCATTTTTAGGTGACTTTAAACTATTCCATTTTTCCTGAAGCATTCAAGGGAACTGTTTGCATTTAGAACAGCTCAACCATGAGACAGTTTTCACTCTCAGTGTGAAGTGTCTGTAATAGACAAAAAAAAAAAAGGAAAAAAGATCCAAGCCCAGAAACGAACACTTCTGGTGGCTAACAGAGCATCACCTTCCATTAAAGGCAGCAGAGACTGCTAACAGAGGCAGGCCCAAAGTAAATCAGACGCACAGACCTTTTAGTCTAGGTGTTTTCATCGTGGTTTTTTGCACTGGCATAGTTATACACTCTTTTGGTTTCAGCTATTGCAAGATCCCACAGAATGTCACACATATTTTGATCTGTTTCGTTCCAAGATAAATTAACTAATTTTTCATCAATCTCTTTACCTTACTGATATCAGCACGAACCTAGGCTAGCACAGCTGAAAAACAGACCAGAAACATGCTAAAATTGGTGTGACACAAATATCAGCTTACAAAGGGGAAACCATATAAACCTCAAATCTTTTTTTCTCTTTTCCAAGAACTGTACAAGACATGTTACTTGAAACTTACATAATCCTGAAGCTTACATCAGTTATTTAAGCTTGAAAGAACAGCAAATTAGCATGGCAGATGCAATGATTTTAAGAAAAACCACAATTAAACACTTCTCAAGAAAATTGGACACAGTTTTTCTGGCTTTCAAGCTGGACACTGGAGTAAGCTACAGCCCTGACTTGCACACAGGAAGTTCTTGTGCCAGTAAATCAAAGTGTTTCAGGAGAGAAAGGACATGATCATTCTTAAATGTACGTAAGATTACACAAAAAGGAAACAACTTTTACTGAATGCATAAATCTCCAGAATTTAGCAAGACAGAAGCAGAATAAAAACCCACAGTGAGTAATACTAGTGAAATCTGCCATCCCATTGCACTGCAGTGTGTGGCAATGGTTTTGCCCTGATTTCCAGCATTATGTGTGTTTTGGGTTGTGCTGGGTTGAACCAGCATGCAGGAGTCGTTGGAAAACTACAGGAACTTCACCAAGCTATTGTGATCCCTGGCACTACTGCAACAGTTACAACATTGCTTTGACTGTATTTAGCAATTCACTTATGGATTTTATTCTGCTGAATTTATTTAGCTCAGAATTTTAATAAAGGTACCAAGATAATAGTTGCCAAAGGAGCTTTTGCTGTTCCCTCTGCAGTGGAGTCAGAGTTCCTACAACATTATCTGAACAATGTTCTCAAGCGACTCTTCACATTGCTACAAAGAGAATTTATAATCTTTTCAGTTTTTACCTTCATTTGCCTAATGTAGAGTTGGAGGGTTCCCCAGACTGTTTCTAATTTGGTCTAATAATCTTGCATAAATTATCAGGCTGCCTTTTCATCCATATTCTTAGCCAATGTACACTGGCTCAGTGACAGCATTTGCATGCACTGACACTCCTGAAATGTTTCAATAATAGAACAAAGTGAGCAGTAATAGAGGAGAGGGAAAGATAGAAGAGGAAAATAATTTGACTTGAAATCTACCCAAAGATAGGAAACGTGATGAAAGCCACCAGTAGGGAGTTCAGAAGGAACAATTATCTGCTCTTGAACACAGTTCAGAAAACTTTGAGGGAAGCTGCACACTTTTCTATGGCAAGAGAAAATCACTGGTGACATACAGAACACCAAGGAACTTGTTTGGGCTCTGGGGAGATGGAGGTCTGGACCAATAAAGACAAGCCTTCAGAAAGTCAAAGTCAGAGTTTTAATCAAAAGAGATAACATTTTCTTATGGAAATGTGAGGACAAGAAAAGAAGGTAAGACTTGTATATCAAAATCACAGTGATATTACAGCTTAACCTTCAAGCTCACTGATATTTTTCATTTCTTGCATTCCATGTTCACTGATATTTTCCTTCATTCAAATGGATTTAGATCCTCAAGCAATCCTTCCTGTAAGATTTTCCTGCAAGTCAAACATTCTTACTGGTATAGCTTTAAGAGCAGATGGGCCACAGCAACAGAGACCAAACACACATGCACAATAAAATTTGCTCATTTGGTGGCACCAATTAAGTTTATTCCTTCTATTAGAATCTTACATGCTCACACAAATGTGGTTACTTATTTGCACACTTGAAAAGCTGTCCTTTTTTTTTTTTTCTTGTTAACAGTCCACAATTTAGAAATAACTTTAGCATTCTGGAAAACAACAACAAGCAAAAGGAAAACCACCCTCAAAACACAACTAAACCTGTCCTGTTCCCACTCTGACATATGCAATGTACTCATATTAAAGTGAGAACACATATGCTCTGCATCTTTGTCAAAGCCAGAAAGGCACATGCTCAGTAAAAGCCCTGTGTCCATGTTCCAGCTTTCATTTTACAGCCTCACTTAATTCCCCAGTCATGAAAAAGACTCTGAAGACATACTTTTCAGTCACAAAGCCTGCACATCACACGGATTCACATACTTTATTTTAAACTCTTGAGAGAGGTCAAACATGAAAGATTTTAGCACCAAAAATGGCTCTGATACTGAATCTACTGTCACGATCAGCACGTGGGAATTGCATTATTACTTTACACATTTGTTTAAAAGTTGGAAAGTCAGCATGGGATAGAGAGAACAACCTACATTACCTGAAGGTGAAACCATACTTCTACCTCTTGGGCAACATCTCCCCTTATCCCTGTCCTGATGCCCAGGCTGGCTGATAGAACTGTTGCAGTGCCATCACCTTAGCTCTTCAATTCTCAAGCTGCACCCCTGGCAGGGTTTGTATAATGATATGGTAATTTCATAAAACAAATCAGTTAACCGGTCTGGATTAAAAATAACCTTTCACAAAACAAGTAGATGGATGGGGGAGGGAAAACTCATGTTCAGCTATAAGGATTATTTTACTTACCCAGTTCATTGCACTGTGCACAGGCAGCTCTGCTCACTCAGGAAATGGAGCAGCACAAAGGGCAGCACAAACTCCTTGTGCAGACAGTGGGGATGCAGACACAGAAACAGAGCCTTTTCTTTTTCTTTTTTTCTTTTTTTACACCTACTCTTACATTATGCCACATCTACTTCAACCTGACTGCAGCAGCCTGCACATCTTCAGAGGCTGTCAGAATTGAAGCAATGAGCTGCTGCCATTGAATTTTGTTTTGAAGTATGAGCTCCAACCGGTCAATCAGTGCATGAATTTCAGAGCTAGCAGTGAAGTTCTGTGTTCAGTTTCATCTGCTCCTCTCTGGAATTAGGTTCCCAAGCACTGTTCTCTACAATAAAAAATGAACACAGGGAATCTTGCAGAGAAATTAAGTTATATGACCACACTTTACATGAAGCTTTGGTTACCACCACTCCAGCACCAGAGGTTTGCAACACTGAACACCTTCCTCCTACAGACAAGGCAGGTACAAGGGACTGAAGCAGCCAGGGTGTTGTGAAGGGCAATCCAATTGGCCCAGTTACAAAGAGCAACAAGAACTCAGACAACAATCCTAGTTTGAACACTAAAAGCAAATGTCTCCTAACAGACTGCGCTGTATATTCACTAGAGCCAGCTGCAGCAAAAATATTTTGTGAGATAACATACTTGTCACCTTTAGGCTGAAGTATGAGAGATTTAATTCTCTCAAATGAGTCTGTGACAATAAAACAAACATAGGAATTATACCTGTTGTATACTCTGACCCAATTCTGTCACTCAAAATCTACACTAATATATATTTTTTTAAATCATCCTCTTAGTAAGTGCCTTCAAATTATATATAATACCTAACACACTAACTGCAGATGTGAAAAAAACAGAGAAAGTTTTTCCAGAACCAATATATAAGGGAGAAAAAAGGCACCACTTCATAAAATTCACAAGGAAAAAAGGTAGAGAAGTGCAAAATATTCCCTTTGCCAGCAGTGACAGTGGAACAGCAGCTGACTGCATGGGAAGATGTGTTACTGGAAAAGCCACAGAGCTCTGTGTGGGGAGGTGCTACCCAGACACCAGGAGTGATTTGAGAGGGTGCGTGTTTTGGCTTGCACGTCTGTTTAGCCTGGGATTTACAAAACACAAAATAAGGAGGTGACAGGAGGTAAGGGTGAGCAGCAGCAGGCTTCAATGCCCCTGGCATAGGCCAGGTATTTAACAGCCTGGAGCTTGGAGAAATGGGAAACCCTGACAGCTTAACTGACCAGGGCACCAACAACTTCTTTTTTATCCCTCCTTTCCCCTCCTGTTAGTCTTGAGCCCTTCTGGCCAGAGTTAACCAAGGAAATGAGGGAAACTGAGGATGTTCAGCACTGCCTAGAAGAAAATACACCTGCATCAACTTGTCCCTTCAAATTCAAACCTCAATAATGCAACAATGATATTTCCTTAGTCTTTGATGTTGTGACAGGTGGGAGGTGTGATGAACATTCCAGGTCAGTGGTCTGGCTTCCCCAAACACCCTTTTAGGCACAGGCACCTACAAAGTTCTTTCCAGAGCTGTGATTACAGCAGTTACTGGGACTCCAAATGTAACTGTGAGCTCTGAAACAATCTCTGTCACCATCACATGCTATTCCTGAATCAATGCACGGGACAGAAGAAGGGACAGGGATTGGAGTTCTCCTCATCCCCAGAACAGTAGCAATCTTGTTTTGAAGGAAAGCAGAAAGACTTTCTCACAGCAGTGTCTGGGACACAGGGACCCTGACTTCAGGGGAAATCTTGAGATGTGTCCACTCTTTGTTGAACACAAGCTGTTTTCACAGCTCAAAGTAACGAAATGAACCACCTCAGTGTGTTTCAAAATTATATGTACATTATATTTAGAAGACAAAAAACCCCTTACTATTAATAACTAATTCAGCACATATATATATACAATTTTATATATCTTAAAAATTAAGATACTACCCACTACACCTGAAGAGACCCCTGGCTATGCAGCAGATGCACCACACTATAGTCTGGCAACAGTTCTGAATCCTGTAGCAGTCCTGTAGCAATGTGGTAGCACATTAATTATCCAGCCTATTTCTTCATGAGTTCTTAGGAACCACGGGAAGCTGCCATCCTTTGCCTTCCTCTGCTCTCCTTAAATAGTTAATCACAGAGGAAGCAGCCGTCATCTGCACTGACAGCCCCTAAGCACTGAGCTCATGCCCTCTCACTTCAGCACAAGCCCATGCTGGGCATGGCAGTAATTCATGAGGCATAGAGACAGTCAGACTTGCACAAAGACAGTTCTAAGCAGAAGGTTAAAAATTCTCTTTTTAGAGTAATTTTTTTTTCTGACTATCTAAACAACAAAGAAGAAATGTGTGGGATGGACAGATGCTGTTGTGTGCTTGTTATAAGAAGCACAGCTTCCTAAAAGGAGATATGGAAATGAATGTGGAAATATTTAGGATCAGGGGACCACATTTTTAAATTATCCTGACTCCTGCTAAAGCAGCTGCTGAAGCTCCAGTTCCATCCAAAGTCCCTATTCCCCACTTGCATGTAAGAATGGGTTTTTTTCCATAAAGTATAAAAACTGCAAAATCTTATCTATACGACACCCATGGCAGAGAAATTTTTGCCAAGTTCTAATGTGAAGGAGACAGGAGTCTCCACTTTAAAGAAAGGCCTTCTGGTGCTGTCCCAGCGCCAGCCTGTGGAAGTGGAGAAAGGCACAGGAGTCTGTAACCTACAAAATCAAGGGGGAACTAAACACCAGAAAAAAAAAACCACAGAAGAATGACTTCAGAGAAAGCCACTGAAATTTCTCTGGCTGGCATAAATCTGTGTCATGCACTCTCTGCTGATATGAAAGCTTGAAAAATTTTGAACTTTATGTACAAAGAGGCAATTCAGCATGAAAATATAAGCCCAGAAGACTTTACAGGAGAGTTGTTTATCCTCTGAGTGAAGGGCAGGCTACAGTATTGAAAAATAAGAGGCAGAAAAAAAAGTGACTGTGAAGAAAATTCAAACTGCGAATCAATAGAAAGTTCACGCCAGAATAATCAAACAAACCAAACTGATTTTGTTTCTGAATTGACTTTAAGCAGTTTGTGATTCATATAAGGCTATTTCTTAGTGCCAACTGACTAGAAGATGCTTACAATCATACCCTTGGTGCAAAAATAGTCTTACATATCTGATCGCAAATGTTCAATTCACTTTTTGGTCACAATACCAACAGATTTGTTGTATGTTGAACTTCCCCTTTCTCCCTCATTCTGAAATACTTCCAGATATTCTTTAAATACTGCTTTGCCATGTTCCCCTACCAAACACAGATACACAAGCCTGCAGGCTGCAGACATTCCCTCCCTATTTACCGCCTCCTCTAATTTTTAGTATTAGCTGCCAAATTACAAGAGCTTGTGGTTGGAAAATTGCAGTTGAGTGTTCAGTAGCTGAACTGTCCCAGGCTGGCATGTCAGCCACAAACTGTGGGCAGAGGTCTCTTTTCTCATTTGATAAAGAATAGGGCATAGAAAGAGCTGTACACGGGCAGTATCGTTTCCACAGCAAGGCCAGACACGCAGGAGACTGCAGTGTTACCACTGCAAACACAAGTTAGTGACTGCTACAAAAAGGTCAAAGCATTAACTCCAGACTGTAGGTGACCTCAGACCAACTAAAACAGTATAATTCACTGAACATAGTAGTTTAATTCACTGACCTACTGCTGCCATTTTACCAAACACACTTGCCATTTTCTTTGTATTATTCTGAAACCAGCAACCTTACTTCAGGCACTCTGAGTCATTGTCTGCTGTTGGGAGATTTGCAAGAGGCAGAATCATATTCTCCTGGAAAGTGAAAAATTAGATAACTCCTTCATTTACAGTGAGCAGCAGACACAGCCCAGCTGGCCAGATCGTACACCAAGACGCAGTACTGAGATCATGCACCCATTTCTCTTGTTTGGGAGCCACTGTCATGACTCAGATTACAACATGTTTTTCTGAAGCTATATCACTCTGCCCTTAAGGCATAATCATTTAAAAAAACAGAAAAGAAATGCACGGGCACAATGGATTAGACCAAGACATCCATTTTGCCCAATACTCGATGTCTGTGTCCATGGGACAACACTCCATTAAAAAGCCTAAGAAACAGGGAATACATCAAGCTACATGCTACCCTAAACATCAATTTAGGATGTAACTTAGAGAGTTCCATGCCTGAATACTTAAGAGTATATATATAATTTTTTTTAACATCTTGCCCACTACCGAGACCATTCTTAGAAAAACATAACTGGGAAGAGCATGAAATAGCACTTACCTTAATTTAAACCTGGCCCAAAATATTTGCATTTAATACCTCCAAATCTTGTCAAACCATGTCATTCACTGTTATACAGGCCTGTGAATACCCTCTGCTTGCTATGCTTCACAGAGTGTAACAAAGGCTTAACTAAGTCTACTACACACCATAAACTGTCAGCTCAATCTTCTCCACAAACACTATCTTATATCTATCACATCTGAATTTGGCCTGCTATTTTCTTGCCCTACCACCTACCACTGTGGGATCCCTCCAACATTCCTCACAGTCAGCTTTTGGTCTTGCCACCTGGAAAAATGTGTCAGAAAGCTTTATTATTTATCCTCCATTCCAGGTAGTTTATGAGCACTTGGAACAGCAGAGATTCCAGCACACTTTCTTCCAGAAGACTCCAGGGGTAACATCCCTGTACCATCCAATCTTCTTAGCTTTTCCACATAGTGTCCACTATTTACCTAGTCACTACCTAATCACTATAGGATTACACCTGTTTAATTTTCCAAAAATCTTTGAAACAGAAAATGTTTGGTTGTTTTTGGTTTTTTGGGCAAAGGTTTGTTTGCTTGGTTTTTTTGTGTGTGTGGTTTGAGGTTCTTTTAAGAAATCCAGATGTGTTAGTTAAATCACCTTTTTCAAATGCTGATCCAGTCACTCAAAAAACACGAGCAGATTTACAGGGCAGAAGCTCCTGCTGCAGAAGATAACTTATGTCCTCTCTGTCTATGAACAAACATTAATTCTATTCTTTATTTTTAGGTTCTAAGAGGAGTCTGATACAGAAACCAGGCTTGCTCTTAGTTTCCACTTTCCCAAACACCCCACAGACCCTTCTTGAAAAGCCCAGCACGTTTACTGCTTTTCATTCTTCCATTCTAAGGCCAATTTAAGTGATGACTATACACAACCGTGTGTAACTCGGCAACTTCAACATCGAGTTCCTCACAAAGTGAGAACTTTTCCTAGCAATTCTTTGTGCTAGGAATTCACTCCAAAATGTCAAGCTTCTGTCACTTTCCCCCAGCTTGTCCGCTGGAAATGAAGGCTCCACATGGGAACTGCTCTGCAGTGAATAGCAATGCAAATAACTTCTCTGCTACAGCTTTACCTTCCTTTAGCTCACATATAACATTATGAACATCTATCAGCTCATCGGGATCTCTGACAGGCTTTCTGCCTTTGACAGTTAGATAAAAAACTTCATTATTTTTTTAATGCCTTTACAAAGTTGTTCCTCAACATTTTTTTTGCTCTACCTCATTATGGTTTATATTTAACTTGCCAAAGTTAATGCTCTTTCCTATTCTCCTCATTTGGACACAACTTCTGCTTCAGAAAGATGACTTATTTCTAGGAGTCTTGTTTACTTTACTGTGTAAGCAAGTCGTTGTTCATTTTTGTGGCTTTTCTTCCATCTCTTATTTCCCCTCCCTTCTCACACTTTAGCATCAAAACTGGACGCAGCATTCTAGAATTCTTGGATTGTGAGGTTTTGTATTTTAATTTTAAGTCAGTTTTTCACACAAAATTTCTCAAGTCATTTGCGCACATATGAACTTCAAATAGCATTTAGGATATGGTATTTTGTTAAGATTACATGAAGATTTCAGTGTCTGTTTCCAAGACAATTTTTTCTGTCTTGAAGGTATAATATGCATTTGTTCCTCCCAGATGTTTTATTTCATGTTGGATATATTAACATATATTTTATTGGACTGTGGCCATTTAATTCAAGAAATCCAGGTTGTTCTCCAGAAGTAACCAACCCTTTATTTAGTACTCTACAATCTAGGATTTTTTTCAGATAGGAGTATTGATAAAAGGATCAAGCATTGCTAGAATGAGAACTGATCAACTGAGGACCTCATTAAAACAAACATACATTCATTTAGTCTTTCCTTACCATCAACCACATTTTGAGATTTCTCAGGGCATTGCTCTTTAATCCATCAGCACTTGCTCATGCTTGGTAAAGTCTTAACTCTCATATTTACCAGTAAAAAAGCACTTACCAAGAAGAGCTACATCCTCTGAGAAATATTTATTCTATTTCAACTATTTCCACCGTATTTTGCCTATTTACATTTTAAATTGCACTAAGAAGTCGGGAACCTTAAAATGGGAAAACATTTATTCATTTTATTCATGTTTGAAAAAGGCCAAACCAACAGTATCCAAATAATAAAAACACCCAACAAAAACACACATTTTACAGCAAAGACCAAGCCTGAAAAATGTCAGCTGTAGAGATGATGGTTTCCTACTGATATAATCAACTGAAAACAAAAGCTAGAATAAAGCAAATCACGCAACTCAAATCTTTAAATGAACATGCAAGATAATTTGGCTCTAAGAGTTCTAAATATATTGAATTATGATACCTGGCTTGGTAATATTAACTTTGCATAGTTCTCCGAGTACAAGGAAGGTTGCAGAAGAGAAAGAATTTTAAGTGCAGTGTGGAATTTTTTTCAGAACTCCTTGTCAGCCATCCTTACAGCAGTACTTGGTAAAGCAATGAAATATCCAACACTGAATTCAATTCATAAAGAAAGACTTACAGGAAAAATTGTTAACACTATTAAAGTTTTAGGGTCCATGTTAGAGGAGCACTTGAACATAAATACCTAGTGAGATGCTGTCTTTAAAACTATGAATAAGATTTTTCAATGTATGAACAAGACAATAACCACTTGCTTTGACTAGAGACACATTTGTACCTCTTTGCATGGAATTAGTTCAATGCAGTGAACTACTGGGAGAGGGTGACTGAACAGAGATCTGCAAGCAGCTGCTGAGGCAGAGAATAAATATCACTTCAGATTCCAGGAGGCAAAAAACCTCCTTCTTAAAGCTAAAGTCTTTTTAAAATTAAAATAAGATTAATAGTTTTGTAATAATGAGTTCATCCTACTCTATACTATTTACATTTAATATGTACACAAACACAGATTTAAAAGCACTCACTCCCAGTTCTAGTATTTATATTCTAACCAGAGTTCCACAATTTTCACAGAAGATAATATTGATAATTGTTTGGTTTACACTGGTGATGGAGAACTTCAGTGTTTTGTTTTGTTTTGTTTTTAAGGCTTGTCTGTAGTATCTACTGGTTACAAGGCAATGTCAGGTTTATTTTTTTACTTTAAAAAAGCTTGCAGATACCATGTTTGCCAACAAAAACAAAGACAGAAGATACCATCAGTTTCAGGCTTGGCCTGAAGGCCATGATCACTCAACCTAACCTTTATATGCATAGGTCATGGAAATTCCCTCTTCAAAAGAAATAAAACATCTCTTTTGGAAAAGTGCCAGTTATGTTAAGTAGTCCACATCCTCCTTTCACGAAGGAGATCATTGCACTAGAGCATCTCTTCCATGTGTACAAGAAGCTTGTACAACGGTCAAATAACCGTTTTGCATCTTTTGCAGTCGATGGACCAAACTAAAATCCTTGAGCCTCAACAGATTAAAGTTCTTGCTAATCTACCTTCTGAACTGTCTCCCAGCAATTCTACAAACTCTAGGCACCTGAGGGATGCTCCACCCTGTTCTCCCAAGAATTAAAAAAAAACAACAACCAACAACAAAACATCACACTTTACTATCTTTACTACTCCAGATAACTTAGTCATGACCAAAGCTTCCTAAGCATTGCATCATCTGGTACCACCAGTGAGCCTGACCACACATTTGTACCATGCACTGACAACATAATTTGTTTTATTACTCAACACCCAGAAGTCTCTACTCACTGAGAAAAGTCAGACTGAAGCCAACTAAGCCATTGCCACTGACCACTCAAATAGTCCAGAATTTCAACACGGGTCTCCCCTTGAGCCAATCAAGTGACAGAGTAAGGATGCTTTTCAAGACAAACTCTGCCCATCACCCACCTTGAAGGATCAGAAGTCATCAGAGGAAGTAGGGAAAAAACCCCTACAGTGATTACTTACTTTGGGAAGATGACAGTCATGAGCGCTGATGCATAGCCTGGCTTGCACACTCCCTCAGAGAAATTGGCATACTTTGATGCCAGTTCTGCAGGCCTGTGGAAAAACAAGTACAGAATCAGGACTCTCCTGGCTATGAACTAGTTTCTTTAATCATCCAAGTAATTTTTCTCCTTATAGCTTTGCAGAAAAACAGCCACAGGAAGTAATAGCAAACACAGACCATTATTTATTTGTTGCACTATGGCATCACAGAAGAGCAACAAACAAAGGGGAGAGGTAAAGATATCTGCAATACCACTAAACCACTAGTTTTGCTGAAAGATTTTCATAGCTAGCAAGGTAAAGCTCATGGAAGAAAAATATCAATATACCATTTTAGAATTCAACCTTTCAAAAGGAAAAATAACACAAACAGTGCTTTGCTTTAGCTATTTTTCTAAGTTATGATCAAAGTTAAAATTATAGAAAAGTATTATTTAGAAGATTACTTAAGGACAGTTTCAAGAATTTGAAACAAAGCTCCAAGCAGCTCTGGCAGGGTATCATCAAGGGATGAGTGCTTTCAGTATTTGGAAGAGATGACATTGCTGCTGCTTTGAGGTGTGTCTTAATTCACCTTGACTAGTGACTCTTGGGCCAAATTTAGAATATGTGGGGATGGTTTTTTTCATTCATTTTCTGTACCAAAACAATACTAGCAACTCAATAAAAGATATTTAAGTCCAGCACATACATTTACCATCGGTCTACTGAGTGACCTGGAAAAAAAAACATTTAATTTTGTGTCCCTATTCACCACCTGCAACATTTTTACATTCATCCATTTAATGAAAGCATTACAAAGGTTCATTCCCTGGTGCTTTGAAAGCAACATTAGATATCTTAGCATCAGCCACAGTATGAGAAATGCTAATTTGCCTTCAAAAAACAAAGAAAAAGCATTTACAGTTCCATGCTCAACATTCAGTGGAAGCTGCAAAGACTTGATGGATAACGCTGTTCTTGCTACATCATTGTTAGCAACAGGCAAGTAATGAAAGGCTTTTTCCTCCAGTTCAACAGTAGGAGTCAAATAAAGATGACAGTACAGATCCATAGAGTAGATACACAAAATAAATCCTGAAGAGCCTGTTATTATCACAACCATGTTCTTTCCCAGGCATCACCAATATCACTTAACCAGCAAACTACTGATAAATGCAAAATTACATACAGGAAGGACAGTAACTCCATGCTGAACTGTAGTAACTATTCTTCTTATACTGGTCTTGCATCACCTCTCAAGAGGCCAGTAACCACTTCCAACTGGATGAACAATAGGTGGACAATTAATTTTACAACTAGCTGCATACAGTACAAAACCTCCTATATCTCCTAAACTACAGGAGAAATCTCTCTGTATTCAGAATGCCTACAGTTCTGAATATACAGATATATATATAGAACCCCTGTGGTTCTTAAAGAATAAAATGTGTTTCTGCTGAAAAAAATCTAACCCTCC
This sequence comes from Pardalotus punctatus, assembly GCA_013400915.1. Classification (NCBI taxonomy): domain Eukaryota; kingdom Metazoa; phylum Chordata; class Aves; order Passeriformes; family Pardalotidae; genus Pardalotus; species Pardalotus punctatus. Next base: position 111,760 of record VZTX01028140.1, read on the forward strand.
AGCAGCTAGAAGAGAAAATAAACTGGAGAAAATAAATAGTCACTGTAAGTATTTAGTTTCTTAAGACCTTTTAAGCTAAACAGAACCATAAAGAGCTTAAGAATATGGATCCTATTTAATTCTGCCACAGATATACTGTATAGTTATGGTCCAAACATGTAGTATTTTACTATCAAAATTACTTATTTGTAGAATGTCAGAACAATATATTTGGCCATTTACACTGTCAGTTACTTACAACATAGTTTAGATATTTCTCAATATATTATATAGACATGGAGAGAAAGAGACAGGTGTAATATTATCTTGCACAACCCAAATCCATGAGTTTGGTTTCATAGGTGATGATGTGATATCATAATACTGGTCTCTAAATGGGAGAGATGAGAAAGCATCTGAGATATGAGTACCCAGAATGATTAGTGCTCTTACGCCAGTCAGGATCTCTTTATAAATAGGCACATGAAGGAAAGGCCTGTTGCTGACAAAATACAAGGTTTTAATGGTGCTAAAGTATATCCCCTTCTGACACAGTCAAAAGGGACAGCTGGATGTATGGATCACAGCTTGTTGAAGCATTTCAGATAGGAAGAAATGTGGGAACCTTGAATTTGTATCAAGCAAACCTAAGCATTGCTAGGATTTTATTGTTTAGGCAGCATACAGAAGCCCCTAATACCAAAACCTTCAAAAACAAGTAGAAAGCAACTGGAATTTATCTGCAGCGACCACGGTAATGAGTCATTGCTGGCAAACTTGTATAACTATTTCAACAGCAGGCCTGTCTCAAATGACCTCAGTGGTCACACAAAATATCTTGTGCCACAAACACAGGCATTTTTCTCTTTTCCGATTTAATGGCGCTTTCATTATCAAATTAAAATGTCACTCAGATGCCCATCATGGTGTTTCTGCACAAGAATAGCAGGCTGAGACCCTCCTGCATGTGAGCCCCCAGAATGCCAATCGCTGCATACTGATGGGGGGGGAGCTGTCAGTACAAACCCACAAAGACACTCAGAACTGCTAAAGCCCCCAGGCCGAGCTGTTAACATTTCTTGGATGTGATGAAGTTCATGATCCAAAGTGCCAGAGGCAGAACAGCTCTCTAAGCCAACTGGAGCTGCCATCTCATATCATTCAACATTTGCTCATCTCTTTTCTTCGTGCTGCATTTGGAGTCAGCAGGCTACAGAAAACCAGAAAGGGCATTCTACATTTTAAATCCATCTAGGGACGTGTTTTATTTGTTCAACCTGTTTGAAATATGCATTGCATACTGAAATTGCCAACATGCTCATAATGATAAGCCCCTAGTAGGTAACCCAGGGCAAATCTAGAGTGAGGATGGATACAGCCTTGCTGTTTACACCATTCTGCTACCAGATAAAGCTATCCAAGCTAACATCATTTTAGATATATACATTTCCTTTGTGGGTATTTTTTTCTGCAAGATTCACAAATCTTGCAGAGATTGGTCCTCTACAAATCAGGATGCAAAACATCCTGCATGAAGCATCCCATCGAGATGTATACATCTTTCAAACAAAACCAACTTTGAAAGAGCACATGGTGTTAGTAGGTACATGGTCCTGTAATAAAGAAATGTACAGAAATGAAGTCTACAAATAAGCACCTCCTTTGTATTTGATGAGAACGGACCTACTACACTGCTGCATATATTGCTGCTCCTTTGATGATGTTTTTATTTCCAAATGGGAAAACCAAACACTATTACTTTCTTAGTGCTTTAGAAGCCGGTAAACAGCTTCATCTCACTGGCCCCATTACTGTGCCTGGACTCGAAGGCCACCCTGATAAACCAGCCAGGACCACCATGATGCTTATGACAGTAGGGTGCAAATCTCCTCTACACCTTCCAGGTCCAGGTCCATTATTCCAGTTCCTGATTCTCATGCTCATGCTGGGCTGAGGTAGTTAAAGAGCTAGTGGAGACAGCAGAAAGGATGCAATTGGGTGACACTGCGGACCTTTTAAATTTTGCTCAGATTTTGTGCAGGAAAAACCCAGTAAAGTAAGAAATTATCAAGAATAAATGAGAAAAACAAATCACAGTCAGTAACTGCAAACATCTGCCATTTTTAAACAAGTGCCTGCAAGAGGGTGAAGCTAAAGGGAAGTAATTGGCTTATTCCACTAAAGAGAAAATGCACTCTTGGGCTTTTTTCTGACTTTTCTCTTGTGAGACCAGCACACATCCTGAATGCTTAAGATTTTCTGTGCTTCTCTACACTGTTATGTGGACATCAATCTTAACAAAATTTCACAATTTGGATAAGTTAAAAATCCAGCTGCTTTCAGAGGATTTAGAAAAAGTAACAAGATTTTTCCTTCTGCTTGCATTTGGCAGATGCGTGTCTTCTTTTAATCTCAAATATGAAAACGTCTTCATCGTGTCCTGATCAGGGACAGCATGTCATCCTCATAAGACTGCAATCTAAATCCTTTTAAGAAAAGAAATTAGTAATACAACTCAATGTTTAGATTACTAAAAAAACGGCCACAACTAAGCTCATGTAATTGAATACTACAACATCTATTTGAAGAGACAGATTTTATTGCTTTGCCTTTCACATGGAATTTAAATTGTGGATTGTAAAAATCAAAAAACTTCATCTACTTGAGATCATCTTATTTGAGGACTGATGTCTCTTGCTGTTACTCTTGCACATCAAATATATGTACTGACACATTTCTGAAACAAGGAAAAGGAGCTCTTTGACAATGGGCTCTCTAGGCTGACCCTTCTCCTTGGCATTTTGTATGTGACCTCATGCTGCATAGTCCTCCAAGACTGAGTAATATCCCTGATCTCCCAATCTCCTTTGGTTTTTATAAACTTTCCCTCTTACTAAAAAAAAAAATTCTGTTTTGGTTACATCTTACCTTCAAGACTAGTAGCCCAGAGAAAAAGCAGAATTGTGTTCAAATAGACACAGATGGGGAGAATAGAAAACAGTCCATTTCAGAGTTTGTTTTCTTGTGTTTTTTAAGAAACTTGGAAAGGAAAAAACAACTGGCTAGAATACCAATTGTTAGACTAAACAAAAAGCATGAAATACAGAAATTTTATTTTCACAGAAGGCAGCTGTTTACCAAAGGAAGAAAAAAAAATAGGAAGATGACTGCTCCCCAGGTTTTTGATTATTTACAAAAATTCAGACAAAAAACTTATAACTTAGTGACAAAGCAAGTTGCTGACAATCAACACAATTCCTCCATGTATATTACTGGACTTTTATCTATTCTAGTTTCCATAGGTCCAAAACCATTGGATTTCCATCCTCAGTGATAAGTATCAGCATTCTGGTTTTACAGATAGGAGACAAGGATAACGTAATGGAGGATAGTCACACCGTTTGGAGATGGGATGTGTTAGGACTTACTTAGTAGTCACTAAAAACTCTCTCAGTAGTCAATTGGGATTCCTAGCTAAACTCCTTCCTGAAGAATGTCTGAATTAAATCTGTTTACCCAAAGCCAGAAATTATACTGTTCCCTGATATAAGGCCATGTGATTCTCAAAACATGCAAAAATTAAATGCTGTGATTCTCTATCGAAATGCCTCTCAAAAATCACTGTTAGTGCAATGGCCATAAAACCTGAGGCAATTAAAAGTCTAATAGGAAATAAAATGCTCACCTATCACATCCATTTTTGACCAAAGGAATGCCAGAAGATAAATTGTAACATCATACTTTTGTTGCTGTAACCTGTAATTCTTCATCACCAACCCCCATCTGTTACATCTACAAAAGGGCAATGTTTTCTTTGGACAGGGAACACGGTTTTTCTGCTTGTAGTGTAATGAATCCAGCAGTGTAGGTCCAGAAGAGACAAACAAGTGCTAAACAGATGATAATAAATAATTCAATCCAATTAGAATCCAGGAATCCTCTGCTCAGACTAACAGGAATCAATACATCTGAAAACAAAGATACACCCCCAGCCTATAGCTGAGGGGGAGAAAAGATAGACTAAGAATTCCCGGAGCAGCATAGTCAAAATTACAGTTTTATGTCTGTGGATAATATAGCTCAGTAGATTTGAGTATCAAAATCCAGTGCTTAGCAGTTCTAAATGCCAAATAAGAAAATCAGTCACACTAAGGTTTTAATCACCAAATCTTCTTTCTGAAAAATGTAGTTCATTTCATTGTAGAATGCACCAGGCTGTGGACTCAGTGTTTTGCTGGGTGTGAGAGCACACTAGAGCACAGCAAAATATCATGGAAAATATCAACTGTGATTTATTATTCACTATTTCCCATATCATTGGAACATCAAACAAAATTACCCTGAGGACAGTAAAACAGACAAAAGGAAGCACTTTGTTATATAACATGCAGTTAATAGGCAGATTTTGTTACATCAGTACGTATAGATGGGATCAAAAACTATTAAGAGGTCTAACAGCATCCCCAACTCGGGAATCCCAAATCTTCCTCCCCTCAGAAGCTGGAGTGTGACACTGGAGCAAGGACAGCTTCACAATTGTGTATTTTTCTTTTTCCCTAAACTGGAGCAGGTGAGTCTTTGGTCTGGCCATTTTTATTCTCCCACAAAGGAAGTTCAACCCCTTCTGTTGCAGATCTATTGCACAGGCATCTGGAGGACAGCAAACCTTAGGGGAATAAACTCCACTTGAAAGATTGATTTCAACTACTGAGAGAGATGGAACTCTAACACATCACAACACCCTCCCCTTTCAGTTTCTTCAGTAACTTTTCAGGGGTAAGGGTGATAAAGGCTGCCCTTTAAACTTTTCTTTGGAAGGTCTGGAGAGCCTGGGAAAAAATAACAACTTAACTCCTCTAAACAAAAGAAAAAGCCAACTTGATATGGCAAGGATGCTTCCCTCCCTCTCCAGGCTGGACTGAAATTGAGAGGAAAAAGCCACTGGTCAGTGAAAAAAGTGCTCTAGATGGTACGCAGAGGTGACTTCACAATTGGAGAATGTGGTTTAACAGTAGTTTTACAAAATGCTGTATATAGTCATGAGGCTTTGAATTTTTCTCACTCCTCTTTCGGAAGCAGTAGTCCAAAAAAGGCTGTCTCCACTGACCTATATTAGAGACAGATGTCATGAATTCAAGGAGACATCAATTAATCTAGTCAGTACCACACTGAAGCCTTAAGAAGAAGGCTACATATTGGGAGGGTAAATATTTCTTCTAGAAACTTTGCTGTAAATACAGAACATAGCCCTGACCTGGAAGAACCCTTGCAGTTGCTGACTAAAAGTGCCCTCACAAAACTAACAAAAATTCAAACTGCTTTAGGGGAAATAAAGAATAGCTGGAACCTTTAACAGTAAGAACAGCTGCAGAATCACTGAGATCAAGAAAACCCTCGTGTTTACTCCATACATTGTTCTGGTGAATGCTCTTCTGCTAAGATAAATGTCTTTTTCTTTTTGTCCTTCACTTCAAAGAGCAGCTGTTTGTCTGAAAAGGCTCCCCAACCAACATCCAAACTGCCACAGGTAACCACCATGAGTCAGAACTCGAAGTTTGTCTCAAAGAACTGTGAACAGCCCAATTAATCAGACTGTCTTTCATCTTGTGTCACCATAACTTCACTGAACACCAGCCCTGTATCACGAGGTTATTCATGGCTCTGAGAGAGAGAGAGAAAGAGAGAGAAAAGTGGTTTTTTCGTTTAATGAAGAAGCTAAAGGAGATTTTCAAAGCTGAGCCATAAAATAGGTTTCCCTTTTCAACAGGACAAATCCTATCCTCTCCTCCTTGTTAATTCATCAAAATAGCAACACTTCAAAAAATCACCTGAGCCTAAGTTCCATGATGCTAAAATACAGCTTTGACTCCTGTACAGATGACTCCCTTACTCAAAAAGTCCAGTAATACAACCACCTTTGGGAATTTCTGCCTTAAAAGATGTAAAAAAGGGTCACTAAAAGAGGATGAAAGGGGACAGGAGAAAGGTACCCAACATTTTGCAGATGTACAGGACACTGCTCACAGTTTTGAGCCCTTCAAAATTAACTCTTTTAAGGAGACAGAGGAAAGATATTTCTAAGTAGGAATTAAAAGGTCTGAAATCAACCAGAATTATCCAAACACATTCAATATGGAAATTTAAAACACTGTTTGTTGGCTTTTCAGTTTATCCTTCTTTGATGAGTTGGAACAGATTGCACGTCAGACAAGGCAGAAACAGCACATACATGTTCTCAGTTTTCTGTCCCTCCCTTTGATTCTCATTTCTTAGAGGCAGAGTGGAGCTGCAAGCTAGTGCCAGCAGTAGCATTTCTGCCTGTTTTCATTTCTGCTGTGAACTGGGAATGAATCACATGAGCTTCTGTGTAATGGTGGAGTAAAAGTATTTCATTAAAATTAATTTAACTGCTTGGTTTTCTCAAAAGCAACTAGAGAAAACCTCATTCCGCCTCATAATTACATTCAAACATCCATAGCCTCAAAACATCTTACAGCAGCAACTGCTACACAACTCCTTCCCCGACATGTCACAGACACAGCTGCCATAAACCCTCCTGCTGCAAAGTAGCCTTCATCATATTTTGTTTATTGCAAGGGGCATCACACACCATCACCTCTCCCACCAGTCCTTGTCAGGTCTGGGGTCCTTTGAGTACTCCTCCAGTGCAGAGTTCTCAAGGATGCTAGCAGCAGCATCATGCTTCCTGAAGTAAAAAGCATATCCTAAATTTATCAACCTAATCAAAACCTTCCTTGTCCTTCAGTCCTAGAACAACTAAAATAAAGAGGTTTTTACTCATCACAACTTACTATCAGCTTTCCAGTCTTAAGATTGGGAATAGAACAAGTAAAATAAAATACTCCTTTGGATTATATTTAACAGGGTTCCTTCAGTCTCCTTCATTCCTCTCTTCTGGTATACAGTTCTCAAACACAGTAATAAGGCTTCTTCCGTCCCTGCCGCAAAATGAAATATTGTTTTCTTACCTAACAGATGCTAATCACAGCTGTTAAAAGTATGTCTTGGTTTTACTGTCCTTCCTCAGCACGCAAGAAGTCTGTATGTGTTTGTTCCACTAAAGTCTTTCCTGTCTTGATGACCTACCGCATATTCTTAAAATTTATGTATGGCAATCTCAGCAGAATAAGGCAAACAGCAAAGTTTTGCTGTCTCTGGACACATTATAGCAATGCAGAAGACAAAATTAGAGGCAGACTGAGTAGAGTAAGTTGCCTCTGCCCATAAACTCAATTTACAAAACCCCTGCAGAGCCAGCTTATAAATTAGGGAATGAAAACTGAGCTGTGTCGGGATACCATAGCAAGCATATTCTTCAGAGTAAATGACAAGGTTCAGAGGCAGGCTTGATAAACAGTGTAATGTTCACCTGCTGGAATGCACTTCATTTCCATTCAGTCATCTAATGAGGGCTCCCTACAAGATTTACAAGAGAAAACAAAAGGGAATTAGGTTTCTCTCTGGAAGCTGAACATTCCTGGCCCGCAAGAAGGGCCAGGCAGGCACAGAAGAATTGATGCTTGGTGATCACGCACACCTTCAGGATTTTCAAGAGAGGCAGCTCTTGCATCAGTTTGAGGATAAGCTCACAACAGCTTTGATTCAATACAGGCAGCAGCAGATCACCTGCTTGCACACTGTGTGCTGGTGCTTTGTTTTTTATGACCAAGATCAGGAATAAAATGATGAACACCAGTGTTTTAACATAAATCTCTATCAAAACCCATGATCCCACACAACATCTAGCGGTATTTCTAATCTCTTTAACTGAAGTTTTGGGAATGATCAATGCTTAGAGAGCCAAATTAATTCAATTTTTATAAGTTATTCAGAGACCAAGAAGGTCTTTCTAGGAGGATATTCAGTAACCAGAAGCATTACGACCTCACCAGTGCAGCTGGCCAAAACCGGAGTAGTTTATCTCTTAGCAGAGATTTCTAAAGGAAGAACATGAAGTGTGGCTTTTTATGTGCTCTTCTCCCAAGAGAACAAAGCAAGATGAGGACCCCCATGCCATTTATGAGCTATTAGATATTCTCTGAACTGGGTTTTACTACTAAAGCAAATTTAGCCTTCTGTGAATGCAACAACTGAAAAAATTTTTGCTCAAACAGCAGTAGTAGAACAGCAATAGTAGAAACTTGTTGGAACCATATCCACTCCTGGAAAAAAAATAAACAAACATTTAATTAGGTTAATGCTACTGTGGTGAAGAACTACAAGCATTCCACCTTACACATACAGAGAGGAAAAAAGAACTGAGACTTCCCAGTTTTTATACATCTAGTCTGGCTGGTTAGAAGAACAAAAAAATGTACAAACTTAGTCCTAAGACAAACATATCAAGAAAGAAATCCATCTCACACACAGCAGGCACCTTCATGGATATTCACATGAAGAACAAGCCCATCTTTAAAAAGTGTTAATTTTTAAATAAGCACAATACGTGGAACTATAAGCATTACTTTTTTTTTCCTCTGTGGAAACTCATATTGGTCAACAATGTTATTGTTCTCAGAATCAAAAATGGGTTGAAAGGCTTATGAGTCATTCCCTTTTGCTTTTAAAATATTTGTACTTCAACTTTCTGCAAGGATATGGAGAACCCCTAGTGTTTGAAGATTTATTAATAATCTCTAGTAGTCCAAAAAGTCCTCTGATACTTCTTTAGAAATTCTTTCAAGAATCTTGTCCAGACATACCAATTCTAAAGCACATAAACTTAGGTATCTACTGCTCAAAATTTTCTTGTTGATATTAAGGAAAGAACTTTTTTTCCCTCATCAAAACAGAACAAAACTCTGCATTTACTGCACACTTCAACCTTTTCTATAAATACATTGCCACTGTCTCCCCTTACACTCTTGATAAAAGTACTTTTCCATGAACATTTCTTTCTTATGAAACTGAACTTTTGGGGCAAACAGTATAAAACTGCTCTAAACAATGCCCAGCCATTCATATTTCTTGCTTTACATGCTTTTCCCACATGGTTTGGTTCATAATTACTTCCAGCTTCAGGAAACTGGCCCTTTTAAAGGCACCAAACATAAGTTTTTTACTTTGTTTGCACTTAACATATCAAGCAATGAATCAATTCTATCTAAGCTGCCATCAATTCTGAATTCTAGAGTCTTAATCTTCTTCTTCATCAACTGACACTGTGTCCAACACAGGAATCCCAAAGTTACGTAACAAAGACTCACATGAGAAATCCTTATCAGAATGCCAAAGGATCAAAATTGAAACAAACTGATATGAACTAAGAGCAAAACAAAAACAGGGATGGTAGTTACATCCCACCCAAATGTGGGAGAGGTTTGATGGATCAACAACAAACAGCCAGGTAACCAAATTGCTATAAATAGCTAGGGTTAATGTCCCTAAATATTTCAAGTGCTCAACAATTAGTACAGAATGGAAGAGATTAGGTAGAAAGAGATGAATTAAAAGTCTGAAATGAAAGAGAAATAAATAACCAATGCCCAGGAAAACACCAGTGCCATAAAGTATGCTAAGCCTTGAAAGTAATCTTTCAGAAAAAGCATCAGGATACTCTTATATCTGATGCTCAGAATCCTTTCATTTAGCCCATGAGAGATACTCTTACTCTTGTCTATGCAGGACAGAACATCATTGGGACTTCTCCCTTCTTTGCTTTTGTCCCTCGTTCAGGATTGCAGGAATACAAAAAGACAAATTGAAAAAAAAAAACAAAAACCAGGGCAGAAAGAAATCCCACAGCACCAGGCATGGGGAAAGTCCAGCATTCCAACACGTTTACTGCTTATTTTTACAGTGTTTAATGGCAAAGTACCACACAAAGACACAAACAGTTTCAAAGCAACCTCCCAGCCTAGAAAGAAAATGAGGGGAAGGGGCTCTGTTTCAGTTCTTCATTATTAAAGCTCTGAAGTAAAGAAATTTCAACAAACATAAGTAACCCAATCTGTGTGTTTCCCTAGCCCAAACTCCCTCCATTTTTACGGTCTTTTCTAAGTCTAGATCAAGTTTCATTTGAGTTTGCAGGGGTGAAGGTTGTTATTTCTGCCTTTCACCCCCCCACCCCAAGACTCAATTTCTTTGTCTTTGTTTTTTAACACCAAGTTGAAATCATCATGAATATTCAAGAAACCTTTGTTACACCTCCAAAATCTATTCTACAATAATGAAGAAATATGTAAATACACATCACAAAATGTCTAGCAAAACACAGAGCCCACTGGAAAAAATATTCCTCCTTTTAGTTAAGTTCTGCCTAAAAATTCCCAAAGTACACAGTATAAAATATATACCAATATAAAATACATACCATATAGTTAACACAGTGTACTCATATAATATGCTAGTATTATGTTGTTGTAGTCTACCATAGTGACCTTACAGCCATTTTTCTAATTGAGACGGCCAACATTTTTTTTTCTTATTTCTACCTTGAAAGAAAATCGTAAGACACACTGTTGTTTTGTTAAAGTGCAGAATGATTCCACAAAACTCAAGTGTATTGTCTAACATTTGTTAAACTTTATGAGGGAGTAGTTCTTCCCCAGTCAAAGTCAAAGCCTGGGAAGAGTCTTCCATCATTCATCAGCTGAGATTTTGACAACCAAGGTTTTAAACTGACTATGGCAGAAGGTGAAAAGATCTACCAAGTTCCTAAGGGGAGCTTTTCTCTGGCAGTTGTTTAGAAGCATCAGATCCCCAATATAACTGCTAAAGTCCCTTTGAAAGTAGTTTCTGAAGGATGAGCTTGAAACAAGAGCAGAAGCAGTCACTAGCTTTCATCCAACTGAGGAAATGGCACACAAGCACAGCAGGAAGGAGAGCTGGCACAGAAGCATGAGGGCAACAATGCAAGGGAGAAGCCCCCAAATCATAAGGGTTATTACAAAAAAGAAACTTTTCATATGCTCAGCACAAATGAATCTACAGTTGCAATCTGACAAAGCAGACTCAAAGCAATCAGAGAGCACTAAGTGACAGAAGAATGACCATGCAACCTTCAGCTTGGCCCACTTAATAAGCATTAAATACAGTCTATAATTAACTCCACGTTCATAGACTGATCCTCCTTTGGAAATCTCATTTAATTCAATGCAAACATAGATTCTGCTCAGGGAATGATTCAGAATTTATAGTGAATGAGACTCTTGTTTCTAAGACCTGGCCAGCCTCAAAGAACTACTACAATATAAATATTTAATAATAACAAAAGCATGCAACCCATTGCCAAGCACGAATGTTAGAAAGTGACTGCAAATCTTGGCATTTCGTGGCACCTAGTAATCCACTGGCTGAGTCACTAATGTGATTGATAGCCTTAAGTTGTTCGGGAACTATTGCCCCCTTGAGAATTAAAATCTATGATTTGCATAATATTTTTTTTATAAGTGCTTTTCTCTACACAACCAGCAAATGTCAGATGTTATCCTTACAGGTTTTAAAAAGGCTCTGCTGCTTGGAAAAACTCTTTACCAGGGAGAAATGGATGCAACTGTCCTGTTTCTATACTTAGTGCATATTTTGTTTTGATATTCTAATTCTGGTAATGATGTTATGGTTGGTATAAACATAACTAAAATATAAACTCCTCTCGCAACAGATCTTTTTCACAAACCTTCTCCTGAGGAGCTTTACATCTTGTTTTGACTAAGGGAACAACTCATTCATAAACTGCATTGCCTACAGAAGTCCTCAGCTTTCCATTTGTCCCACATGTATTAACAATCTCCACCTGGATACCATCCTGCCCTTTAAAAGCTGTAAGACATTCTAAATAAGAGCTATCCTAGGCACAGGCACCAGAAAAGAAACCTCTTCCATCTTAATATTCTCTTTTCCAACAAGACTGGTCAGCACCTGTCATTTCCACGAAGCACCACACAGCAACACTGGCCATCCCCTCGCGGGTGAGATCCCTGTCCCCACCAGCCTCCCTAATGCCACAGCCAGGCATTTATCAGACATACAGCGCCCACGGAAAACACTGCTCAAGGGCTTCTGACAGAATTCCTTCCAAAGTGAACAAATCTGCTTTCCTTACCATTTCCATGAATTCGGGGAGAACAAAACCATTGCATTCCTGCAACCACAGCAGACTGTGCTATATCTGAATAACAGGCCCCGGACATCTGCAGGGTAGAGGACATTAAAGTAGCAATGCACAAAAAAAACTAAAGATGCAAAGGCACATGGACACATTGCTACTTATTTATGTCAAATGCTTTTCTTTGTAAGACATTTAAAATGCAAGTCAGAGCACTTAAATTTTAATGCAGATCTACCTTTGTAGAAAATGTTAGTCTTCCAGGCCATTGGTTTCAATGACATCAACTGACACAGCCAGCAACAGGCTTTGAGCAAATGAAAGATTAAGGAAAAAAATCCTATGAAAACTAATTGTTGCCCTAAGTGCTTCAAGTCACACAAGATTCTCACATGCTGTCAATTAAGTGAACCCTGTAAAGTTATGATCTATGGCAAGATTCCACCAGAACGATTATATCACAACAACGGATATAATTCAATTATTTCTGCCAATAAAGTCATCAGTGCAGAACATATCACCCCTTTCAACTCTAAGCAATTTTTTAAAACTAGAAAATGCATGTATTATGGTACTATCTTAAGTGAGTCACAGAAAGTATTTTTAACCACTAAGTTCCATTGAATTCAGTTTGTACTTAGAAATTTGGTGCGCTGACAACACAAGGTGAACTTGTAAAATGGTAGCAAAGTCCTCTAGGCGATCACCCATTTTTCTTACAAAATTTATTTAGTATGTTTTATGGTATTTTCAGACATTTTCTGTCTTCCTTGCTATCAAAAAAACAAAAGAAATAAAAATAAAAAAAATCACAGAATAATTCAGGCTGGAAGTGATCAGGTCTATTCTCAGATGAGCTTTAATTCCACAGATGAAACAAATAAAAACAAAACAAACAAACAAACAAAAAACTAACAAAAGAAACCAAAACCAAACCAAACAAAAACCAAAAACCCAACAATCAAAACCTAAGAAAGTTACAGCAAAAAAAAAAAAAAGTTATTTCACCTACCTACAGAGTACTTGCTTTCTTTGTTCCTTAGGTTAACTCACAGTATTTATTTTAATCATGCTGATTTTGTTACAAGTCTTTCTAGAAGCTAAATTTAGGGCTTTGAAAAATAAACATGCATATTTAGAGTGCTATATAAATATATATTTTTAAGTAGTCGACAAAATCTTTCTTTAATCAAACTAATGCAGAGTTTTTATCATGGGGAGGTTTTAAGAAAATAAATCAGTGTTCTGGAAGCCTTCCAGCAGGTAAAAACTTCACTTGGCCTCATACGGAAAAATAAGAAAAAGCAGACCATGCCTTGGAGAGCTGTAATCAAATAGGTAAGTCAGAAAAGAAGAGAAAAAAGAACTCAACAGAGGCTAAGAGGAAGGAAGACTCAACAGGATGTGCTAAAAGCAAAATGAAAAGAACAGTGCATGCAGAAGGAAAAGCAGAAGAGCAAGACTGAAGCAGTGGTTTGGACACAGCACAGACTGGGATGCCAATTGTGTGTCAACAGGCATGTTCAATAAATTGGACATTACAAAATACACCATAATAGCCTGGAAACAATCAATCAGTTTTATTTTAAAACTTTAAAAACATTTTTTGTTTACCAGCACCAAGACATTCACTCAAATGTTACTTACCCTCTTCACAATTTTGCATTTATCTCTTTGCTTTGACTTCTACACATATAAATTGAAGGTAATGTATCATGTGAGTCTCATCCCCCACTGTTGTATGAGTACACACATTATTGTCTCTACATCACAGGGATGTCCCAATACAGAAAATTCAACAAAGAAAATGAGTAACTGCGTCACCAGCATGGGTTTCAGACAGCATGCAAGAAAAACTGCATAAAACACCACATCAAATGAGACCAGAAAGAAACCTCAATCTATTCATGCAGTCAGCACTATCCTTCCTGTCCACTGAATGAGATACAGAGCCTTAGGAGAAAAATAAATAAATAAATAAATAATTGTTACTCCTCCTTTCTCATACATGTTCTACTACCTTTTTGCCATGTGCTACTATAATTGAGTTTATGTACCCAGCTACTTCTGCAAAAGAAGCTCCTACCTAGAGACTTTCTCATCACCTGCAAGCAGCAGTTCTCAACACACTTAGGAGGCTTTTACTCCATTATGGAAGCTTACAGGCTGCTCAGCAAGACTAAACTGAATTATTTCACCCTACTGGTACAATGAAATTTTCAAAACATTAAGAATGGATTTTATATTGACATGATATGTACGGGGGATGTATTCTCAAGTCATTCAAAGCCACGAGATTGGTTCTGTACCCTTTTAAGTAGAAGGTTTTTAATAGTGTTCTTGCTCCCAACACCAAAATTCCACCAGGTCGCTGACCCCAGAAACAGGGTCGCTACTGACCCCTAGCGTTCAGCAATCCAGGCTCAATAGACTGATTTAAGGCAAAAAACACGAGGAGCATCTTCATCCTTCAGCACTGCAATGTCCTTCTGACATAGCAAGTGGTCCCTGCCTTGTGTTGAGGTTCTTTCTGCTGTACTTTATCGGCAAAAATAGTAGTATCCATTTATAAAGCAACAAGTAGAAAGGAAATACAAACTCCTAAGCATCCCAGAAAATTGCAGATTCACATTCCTTCCGCTTTTCACATCTTTAATTCATTTTTCATTTGGAAGATTAAGAGAAGGATATCTAGAGCAGACTGACAGTCATGGTTTCAAGTGGGTATTTATAGTCTCTTGATCAGTTATTAAGGAATTAATGACAGTGAACTACAATCCAAGCTGGCCTGCAAAGCCTAGTGCAAGAAAAGGAGCTGTAACTGCCAGGTTGCTGCAGGACTTGGCTGTCACAGGTAGAAGTGTAGAGTCCAGTGAGCCAGCTGCTCAGGTGACATAAAAGTTGCTTAAGGCAGAAAGCTGTAACTACAGAATGAAGAAGAGTCCTACTTTTCTACTTACAATTTTGAGTCCAGGTTCAGGAGAAAGCCCAGTTTGTCATATTCTGGAAAACAAAAGCAAAGGACACAATATCATAAAAACTGCAAGTGTCTTCTCTGCAAAAGGCACCAAAACCAAAGAGCAGCAAGTCCTTATAGCAGCTGCAGCAGCTGCTAATACAGATTATTGTTCCTTCAATAATTCCTAAATTAACATTTCCGAATCTCCAGGAAATACCAGAGCAAGAGAACACATGGGCGATCATTAATTTAGAAATCACTACAATTAGTCAAGATGTCTGTAGTCATAAAAATAAAGCATTACTGAAACCACTTATACAGTGATAAAGTTTTCCTGCTTGCTGCACAAATAATTTTGCCACTAAACTGTATGACAAACATTCCTAAGTTCTGATGTGGTAGAGCTTTGAAATTTTTCTTCATTCCTTGTCTATTCCAACCCACAACTTCATAATCAAGCAACTCTTCTTCAAGAGAAAGTGACTCACAGGGGCAAAAATGCTTCAAATTCAGGTATTGCTGTTCAATAGGAAATGCAAAGTCAGTTTAAGCCACAAACATAAAGGGGACAGCTACAGAAACAAAATTATCACTCAGAACATCATTAAATTCTGTATAAAGCAAGCTTTGTACTCAGCCTCTCTGAATATATTGTGATCTTGTAAATCAAACACTTGATACAAAAAAATAAAACTATCAGAATTCATGTGAGACATACAAGTGTAGTGTCCTTCTTGTCCTGGGTTAAGTTCAGGGTCCTCCTCCCACTGAGGACCCTTGGGTCTCATTGCTATACAATTAAAAAATAATACAGAGAAGTAAAATATAATCCAGTAAGGAATTAAAAGAAACAACAAGAAAAAAGTTCTCATAAGTTTTTAGAAAGATGTCATTGGAAATACAGGATTACTTTACTCATGAGACACCCCCAGAATTTCTGGTGCAGCAGTTTACCTCAGAAGACCACAAGCTTTTCACACTGTCATTTACCAGCACAACAGCAAAGCCTAAACACATACCTGAGACACAAGGATTGCATCGGATAGATCAATGTGAACTGTACCATTGGTTTCAATCCCATTAAGATTTAATTCCTGAGCCAAGGGAAGTATTCTATTTGACATAACTTAGGGAACAGAAGCTGCAGAACACGTGCACACTTGATATTGGCACACACTGTCTGTTCCCTGCCAGCACCCAGTCCCACCCACTATCCCCGTTCCACCTGTGCATCTCCTCCACTTTCCAATACTGACAGTTCTGTTTCCTCCATGTGCTGCTTACCTCATAACTTCTTCCCAGTTTATTCCTCCTACAAGAAATTATGTCCTGTCCAACCCCACCTCCTCCATATGCAGGATTGGGTATAGGAAGGTATCCATTCCAGAGAAAGAAACATGCCTTCAATTTTTATTAACCCTTCTGGCTCTCAAAAACAACATCTGTACTGAGCAAACAGCAACATTGTTATCATTCTTTTTTAAAAAATATCTACAGCCACTGACCCATCTATCATCAGTCTTACCTCATTCAAACAACCTTCTCTTCTTCCCAACAGGAAATACAAAAAGAGGAAATGCAATAAGAGATATATCACCTCATAACTACAACATCCTGGACTTTCTACTAACTCAGCACTTCATGAGCTTTGCAAACAAAGCACCAGAACACAGACAGAAGCTAAATGCTAAGGAGCACAGTTGGCAGACCTCCATTGCAGTATTTCACAAGATTTACTTTCTCTTTGTCACAAATGTTTCACCTTTCCCAGGTTTAAAATTTTGATATTCATTGATCATTACTGGCAGAGACACAGAGTAATTTTGTAAAATTATATGTCAACTACCTTGCAACAGGCACTTTTCAAAAAAAGTATTACAAAACAAAACAACATTTCTGGTTTCAAACTAGAAGCACAGATGTGTTCTTTATTTTCAGTAGGGTGTAACTAGTTTCAGGCTGCAACATCAAACCAGAGGCATCTACACTCCTTCCTCTTGTTGGCTGGTGAGATGTGCAAGGTACTGCAGCAGAGAAATACTGGCCTCACCATGGGCCATCTCATATTCACTGGCACTTTTGGAAGTCAGCATTATTATTAGCGTGGAAATTAATCTCTATCACACGCTGCTCCCCCAGAAAAGACACTAGGACCCTCTAAAATTACAGATTCAAAATTATCTTCCTTTCTAGCAAAAATCAGTCTTGTTACAGACTTCCAATGCATTTAGCTGTACCACTGTGAATATAGGGGTCAAAAGTCAGCCCACATGCTGGCTGGAAGCAGCGTGGATTCAAAAAAGACAGATAAAGTCCCAAATATCTGAAGAAAGCCAAACACACATAGCCAAGCTGCAGGAAAAGGCAATCCTTGTCTGGAGTTACATATTTAAATTAAAACAAGATGAAACACAGACCCGCTAAATCAAAGTACAACTGAATCTAAAACACAGTTTGGTCAGGGTGTGATGATTACAGGAGAGGGACCAAGCTGATCACACAGCTCACAGCTCAAGAAAGGGGCAAACCCATTCCTACCCTTCCCCCCATTGAAAACAGAGCTGGCAATAGCTTGCCTTGGCACTCATGTCACCTCTCTGTGCCCTAACTTACAGGTTGCTTTCTCTTCCCATCACCTTCGTTTAAAGCCTTACTCACCAAGTTAACAAGTTGATACACAGAGAAATATTTCTCTGCTTTTTCATGCAGTGGGATAAAGAAGTGCTGGAATATTGGAGAAAACAGAACAAAACTTTTAGAAATAACAAGGCTCCAGCTTCTCCACCAAAAACCAGCTGGGCATGTTAACTGTGGTTTGATGTTGGCCTCCACCAACATCATCATGATGACACTCCCCTAACACCCCTTTCATTAGGGGGTCTGTGCACTGAAGGACAATGCAGAGCCACCAACAGGTACAGTTCTGGTGAGCTCCCTTCACTTTTAAGCACTTTGGTAGGTCTGATCCAGCCCGGGCCATGTCTGACCCACAATTTCCAGACAAAGCACCTCCATGGCTGCGTGGGACAGGATCTATTTTTAAGGCAAAAAATGAGTAAAGGTAATAAAGTACTTAATTCACACCCACTGGAAGAACATAATGGAATAATCTGAACAAGGTTTTAGGTTATCAGCCCACAAAAGACTGAAGGGTCCATGAAAGATAAGAGCATCATTACTAAAAGGGCACAAGGCAATCTAAAGATGCCACTCACCTGTGCTAAGGAGCTACAGATCTCAGCTGACAATTCAGCACAGAATCACAGAAATGAATAAACATGGAAAATGAAGTTTCATCATGCCTCATAAGAACAAGAGGTCATCTTAGGTCAGAAACAAAATGCATTTCTGCATTTCCAGGAAGATCAGAACTGAATAAGAATATAACAACTGACAACAATTTAATAATAAAGCATGTAATTGGGATTACATGAACAGAAATAGAGCCAAGCATAGCAATTTCTATAAATTATGCAAATCCTGTGCCAAATTAAATGTTGGCATTAACATGGAAATTTCTCCAAAGAATCCAACAGAAATCCAGCTACCAGGCTGCAAGTGAGAAATGCATTGTCTTATGTCTGTAAACTCCATGCAGACCACCCAGGAAGCCATAAAGCCCAGTACACAGTATCTAGCAAGTTTTCAAGTTGCCTTTTGCATCTGCAGCCAATATATCTATATAGAAATAAAATGGGCAAAATTTTCCCCTTATGCTACTAATCTAAAATCAACAATCCAGGAATTAACTTGGCATAGTGGTTTTATCCTTTCAAATTACCCATAACCAATTTCACTGATGAGTGGAGTACTATCCTTTTTAGCAGCCAGCTACTTAGAAGCACAGTACAAATAACTTTGCCCATAAAAACAGAAAATTAAACTTTTTTTTTGAAGATGGGCTATATGCAGTTCTAGTTCTGTGTTTAACTGGTAACTGTAAGCACAGGAGGGAAAGCAGAAGATTCAATTTAGCTATTTTATTCAAAATATTTCTGTTTGTCAAAGAAATAAGGAAGATTCTCAAGAGGCAGAAGTCCTATCAATAACGCTCAGACCACCCTGATACATTTCATCCTGTCCAGTGCAGTTTGGTCTCTGCAGAACTGAGGCTCCAATTGAGCCAAGCTTCGGTCACTATTCACAAGCAAGTTCTACATCTGTGGCAAAGGCCACAGGTAAAATGGCTTACTCTGCAATGAAAAAGGCCAAACACATCACATTTACCTTGGACTAAGAAAACACATATGGATAGTTATAAAAGTTCAGCTGATGTAAAGTAATTCTGCTAGAACTCGAGAGACAAAAAAGAATTAATGAAAAAAAGTCATGTTAAATGGATCAACTGAAAAGGACAAAAGAAAGCTTTTATTCCAGGGTTAAAAAAATACCAGTCAGGATTACTGAGCAATAATCAAAGTACTGGATAAACAAAGACTTAATGTTGTGTCCTTTCCTTAGGATTTTCACTTTAACCTCTTCAGTGATGGAATTTACTGATGAAAGCATTATCTTCTATTTAAATGACCAGGGAATAAAAAAGACTGCAAAGGCCAGTTCAGAAGTGGTAGAACTGAGGCCACCCCAGCTTCTCAGCACAGTCCTGTATGGACTGCATGCAGGTCTGTTTCAGCTTCCTCCTCACCCCAACTTATGCTTTTGCAAACACACTTACCAACCTTTTCTTCCAGGTTGCCAAGTGACATCAAGGAAAACACCAAGAAAACTGGTAAGACAAAGCCCAGTCCCTGGTGCCTTTCCCAGCTCTGTAACAACACACAGAAGAAGCAGAAGTGATGCCTGTAAAGGTCCGTGCTCAGCCCTTGCAGCCCAGCACCAGAAGCTTACCTCACCAACCTACATCTACACATCCTAATAAAACTAGAGCAAGCTCCAACGGTAGAAAAGCACTGACTGCTTCAAGCTGAATTTAGGAAAGACTCTGATAGGAAGATGAAAAATTTCCTCCTATGATCTGCATATGCCCTTTTGCTTTTCCCAGGAAGTCATCTGTTTCAAGCCAGACTACAGCCCTTGCTAAACAGTTGTTCATTTACTGCCAGGAGTCCACTTAGCAAATGGAGTTAGTGCTGCCCTACTGAGTCTCCCAACATACTCTTTATTCCTTACATTGTTTGTATTTCCTAATAAAAGTCAAGAACAATATTAACAAAACAGTAATCTGTATTGGCTTTTAGTGACTTACACGACGTGCTGATTTGATGCAGAGATGTCACATGAGAACAAAAAATCATATTGAAATACTTTTAATTTGAGGTATTCATTAAGCCACTTCTTGACATTTGCACCTCAACTCAGTCACAGCTGTATTTTCAACTGGAGGAATAGAGCATTAATAAGAAGATAGATGATGATGCTGAACACACTGGCAAAGTCACATAAGGACTATCAAACTGCTTCATGACAGTCCCTGGCAAAGATTCAGGCAGCTCCCACAGTCCACACTCAGAAAAATAAAGAATGAGGTAGAACTTCATTAATCAAAAATGAAAAAGGAAAAGCATTTCTGCAGAATAAAACCACTAAAATCAGCAGAGAATATATATATATATTTTTTTTTCCCTTTTTTTTCTGCCTTACAGGAATACAGAAATATAGAGCACAGTAAGTTCATCTCTCCCATCATTACCATGTAGTGTTAAGACAGAAATGCAATTTGGGTGAAAAACCCCAATACACTGGAACCACAGCAGACCCAAATATAAATTAAAGTTGCTTTTCTCAAACCAAGAACATCTAAACTTAATTACTACTGACCTGGAAATCCAGGAAGTATCACAGTTTGCAATTGTAGCCACCTGTACTATCAGAGTATCATTGAGAAATCAAATAAACAGCAAGGAATCTTCTGCAAGTCACCAACATTTTTCTCTTACGCTAGGAATCTATCACTATTCTACCCATTTGATATCTCATTCAATTACATTTCTATTCCTGGCCTCCATCCATACCACTCTACATCCAAAATGTAGGCAAGTAGTCACCAAATTCACTCTGGAGTTGTATTTGGTAGGACAGACACAGGGTTATTCTCATCCTTCACAAAATGGTTACCTGAGCATCTTCAGCAGTGAATGAAACAGAGCAAGTTTCCCGCATAGCTCTCACAGTTTCTCCCAAAATGGTTATGGACTTTGACTTAAGGAATCACTAACAGCAAACTCCTAAATAAGTACAGATTTAAATTCTGAGATGATTACTCCACTATCAGTGTGAACTCAGCATTTGGAAGCATGGTCTTATATGGGAACTTTCACAAGCATGTGAGCTGCAGCAGATATGCTACTTTAAAGCAAAGTTTAGAAATCCAGAAGAGTTAGTATATTCAAACAATTTGAGCAAGACCTAGATAACACTTGGTTGCTTGTAATGTCGGAACTAGTGCCTTTTAAGCCTGCAGCGAGAACATCTGCGATGAATTAGTGGTCAGTACTGCAATCAAACATGTCTAACAAGAGCATAAGCCTATAGCCTAAAGGTATTCAGTATTTTCAGCAAGCACGGTAGCATCTGGGAAAGTTGCACATTCAGTGCACTCCTACCCAAGGCTTAGAGAAGAAAAATTTAACTTGCTTGCTGTCAGACACAGGAGGTAGGGTAAAGTCTTGAACAAAAATAGCAGGGGTATAAATCTGACTTTCAAGGTCCAATGTTTGATTTGGTAGCAGCAAAGTAAAACAAAGCAACTAGAGAGGAGGGGAAAAAATAAAAGGAGCACTTGCTGTTTATGGCAAATGAAAGAAATCTAGGTCTTCTCAAACACCCTGTGTCCTGATTGTTTCCCCAAGTTCAGAGCACGACCACCCTTCTTTCTGAAATGGTTTCAGCTGAAACACTGGCCTAGACATCACATCAAACACTTATCTCAGCTGCTCAAGCTTTATCTTTCAAGGGAACGGACAGCCGTGAAGAGAATTGCAAAAACATCTGGACTTGTGAAAGCTGGACCACAGCATGAACCTCACTGTTCAGCCTCACTCAAAGCACATTTGGCTCACATGTCCTCTACCCAATAATCTCCTATGAAGCATTACATTAAGGCTCCACAGCCAGATGAACTTCTGAACGCTCAGTTCAGAAAGTTTATCCAGAAAACCTTGACAGATTCATTAATCTGAGTTGCATAAGGACAGATTGCCAGCATCCCTGAAAACTGCCATTTGTATGTGGGACAAAGTTAAGGGGAAAGCCAAGATAAGGACTAACAGTCAATTCAAATAAGATACAGAAGCTGCAACAAGACATTGCCCTTCACATGGCATGATTAAAAAGTACGAAAGAGCACTTCTAAGCTGTTTAACATGCAAATGTAAGTACCAGTTTAAAGCAGCATGAAATCCTAACAGGGAGACTATTATTCTCTCAGCTGGTTTTGACTAATAACAAAAAAGGTATATGTAATTTTATGTTTCAAAGCATGTAACTTTAGCCCCTTCTTACCCCAACCTGAAACATCACCTACTGGGAATGGCTGGGCCTGGAGCTGCCATGGTTTCTGTGGGTTCTTTCTGGGCTCTGTCTTTTCCTGGGTCTGCAGCAAGGTGAGATGGGATGGACAGCGGAAGCACAATAGCCACAGTTTTTCTCTCTCTCCTTCCTGTTCAACAAGGAAAGCTATCCCTCAGTTGGATAGACATCACACATCTTGACATCTTATTACACGTATCAGTTCAGAGCAAGGTGAAGTTTGCAGCACAGGGAGTGCAGAGTACTAAACACAAGAGCAATAAACATACAGCTCTCTAGGACATTTCTGAACGTCCCTTAGCTGAGTTTTCTTCACATTTCTTCAATTAAGAAATTCATTCTTGTCGCAGTGAAAGGATTTACAAAACATCAAGTCTTACTGTCTCAATTCCTAACCAATCCAAGCCTGAGCTGTAAAATGCAAGCAGAACAAAGACCAGTGCTTTTCAAACAGACCCAGGCACCCCCATGGCTCACATGAGCCTGTCTCCCACCCTCCATATTAACAGAACTCCGAAAGACACAGAGCAGTTGAACTGTTTTTCATCATTATGTTTACTTTCCTGTTGGTAGCAACATTTATGGTTAAGTCCATAGCTACAAAATCAGTGACTAAAATTCAGGGAAGGGTATCTCAAACCTATGCAACTTCTCCCCTGCTTTGTTAGACTAAAGAGACCACCCCATACCGGACGCAGGCAACAACACACTTCAGTTATGATATATTAATTAGTAAGAGAGAATTAATAGAGAGTTTCTTCCCCCCATAAACACAACATATCCGCTTGGCACCCTAGAGATACACCCACATCACATCATGCACTAAGAATAGATCTATTTCCAGATATAAGTTTCAGAGGAGATACAGGGAAAACAGAAAATGTTTGAGGTGTTTTAAACAAAGTAAGTTACTAGCACTCGCTCAGGAGTTAGTAAATCAGAAATGTGTTCAAGCTTTGCTGTTAGTGTCAGGCAGCAGGCTCTCTTTCAAACCACAGGCAGAAGACAGGTGCTATGTTGGAAGGCAGCATGTTCCCCCTATCAACCTAAGAGGAAAGGCTGGCAAGCAAGATAAACAAAAAATAATCCAAGCAAAGGCTTTGTCATTTCTGGAAGACAATAAATATCCCCATCTTTTAAGTGTTAAGGGGTTTAAAGTTATAAGGGCAATTCTTAGCCTTTTCATTGCACTTCATATATCATTATACACACTGTAAACTGAACTTCATCAAGTATCATGCCCGCTATGGTATGCCTTGGCTGCAGCTTGCACATTACACACAGCCAAATGGAGAGTTACTCATCTAGTGAAGTGCCTCCAACACAAAAGAATTTCTGATTTCTGGTTCAGTTTAATTGTAGTTCATGCTGAGGTTCCAAAGGAAATTACATTGGGGAAGATTTGCCCTGGGGTTCGATAATGCTGGTCAATCTCCACTCAAAAAAAAAAAAATTAAAAAAAAATAAATCCTGTTTTCAGCCCTATTGGTTTAGTTATGACTCTTTCACCTTCTCCTTCCTGGAAGCACTCCTGATATCTTTCCCCAAATAACTCAACTGTTTGTTTAGCTGGAAAACTCTCCTAGTAGCATGAAACAGTTTTTCTTCAGCTGGTGGGTGACATCATCTTAATGCCTTTCACGTGAGAAGCACAAACTGCATCACCAACACGTGTCAAGGTCGTTTCCTCGCTGGGTAAGGGAAGAGTCCTGCAGGTTAATCCTTGTGTCACACTAAGGCTCTTAATACTCCCACTGCACTTAGGAAAGGACCTATTTACCCTTTGGCTAGATGGTTGATTCCCACAGAAGTCTGACTCAGTGTCCTGCCTCCCAACATGGCTACCATGTCCAGTTGAGGTAGAAGCCTTGTCATGAGGTGGGAGATAGAGAAGAAGGCAATGTTGTACCTGAGCCTAGTGTATGTCCAACGGAGTCAAAGGAAAGAACCACTGAATCTGTAACACAAGAGTACAAGTTCATTTTCCCCTTTTTTCAGCACCATTTCTTGCTGTAACATTTTTTTGTTATTTTGCTTATGTAATTCCTTGTGCTCCCTTCCACCAGGAAGCAGAACAACTTCTTCACCAACCAAACAAAACAACAGGCATCTAGCAAAGGCAGAACAACGGAGTATGCAATAAATCACAGTGCCATTAACCAATGAAGTAGCTTCAATTCATTGAAAAGAATTTCATTTTGTCAAATAAGCTTGGTCAACTGAATCATAACATGTTTTGACTGCTGGACTAGAGAGTTTTTTCTTATCAAATGTGTTTACCAATATTTTGTCCCCACTTAGGGGCCTTGCCTATTATGATCAGTTCTTCCCTGATGCTGTTTGCTAAGCCGAGCACTTTGTGCTCCTTCCACTTCTCACCATGGTTCCCACATCTTTTACTCACAGTGGTGGCTCCCCAACTCAATGCATTTCAATTTATCAATATCCTTTCACTTTTGTACTATATGCAGCATGTGTGCCAAACATCAAGAAAATATAACCCCTCTACTTAACACCTTTTTATTTATCCATCTGGGGATCACAACAATGCTTTTATCCATGACTGCAGTGAAAACTCTTTCTCACCAGTTAATGCCTGACACTTTTAGTCACAGTTTCATATGATGTGGCACCCTTTGCTTCATCTGTGGTTTAAAGATCCTAGTTTTTATATATGCAACTTGACATTTGGCCACATAGAAACCCTGACTGCCTGTTTGCACTCAACTCACCCCATGATCCAGACCCCTTTATTAGTCATTCATTTTCCTCTCATACCACTCATCCAGACTAGAATCTGTTTGCAAATTTATCAGTAATAATTTGATATTCTGTTCCAACTGGAGCTGCAATACAGCATCATGCTCAATAATGGAGTTTTCCCCCCAGCTTTATGCTTATTTGACACAAACCAACATTTATTTTGGTAATAAGCCTCCTGGTTTGCTGTCTATTTTCATGGCAATCCTAACTGAAGGAGAAAGAGCCTACCAAATTCTACTCCTCTACCAGTGGAGCAGAATTGGGCCCACAACTTAGAGACAAATTACCAATGGGCAAAACACAGAAAAGAACAAACCACCACAACAGGATTAATAATTTTATGGAATGGAAAGCTTTAAACTGACACAGCAACAGCAGAACTGCTTTTCACCTTCACCTAAATGAATAGATAGAGTCCTTTGACTTTCTCTTTGTAACTTAGGTTTCAGATGTGATCAGCTGCTCACACACCCTTTGCAGCACCACAAAGGCTGCACAACAAACCCCCCTCAGTGTAAGGCAAAAAGCCCAAGCACAAGAAGACAGCATGTTGAAAAGAGTTTAAAGTCCGGCTGCATCACCTGAAATTTGGGCAGGCTACTATCGCAGGCATTGGCACTTACCATGTTAGAGCTGAAAATCACTTGACACAGGACTGAGCCCTTGGCTCCTCTATACTTTACATTAGCCTCAGGCTTATTTTCCAACTCTTAAAAATGCAGTAAGAAAGTGCTAATTTTCAAAATAAACACTGTTGTTTTAATAAAGGACTGTTAATTTGACTGGGTTTAAAAGAATTTTAAAAAAGGAGCTCTGTGCTGTCTCAGATCCAGCACTATGGTAGTAACATTAAAAAAATTAAAAAGAAGATATTACTAGTCTCAAAACTTACTCCAACAAAAATAAAAGTCCATCTGGACTTAACAACTGTATTTCCTCTTTTGGGAATAAAATTCAGACATCATTATATTATTCTAAATAGCAAGGAGTTTAATTCATTTTAACTGCATTAACTTCATTTGCCATCAATTCTAAAATATCTCTGTGGGGTTCTACTTTTAAAAAGCTGTTGAGATTTTTATCAACATAAAGTACTGCTTTGTAGTTAATGTCAAATTTAAATGCTGTTAATTTTCCTGAAATATATTTTGCATGCAAACACTGCATATGAAATATTAGGACTTATCTACAAATGGCTGAAAAGCACTGCAAGCACCAAATTAATAACATTATTGCAACCCACAAAATGGTATAATGTTTCATTCCCTTAAATGAGAATGTTATCTTCCTCATATGAAAAAAACAATTTACAAGCAGAGTAAGCATGTGAGCTCCCTTTTCCAATCCAGTCCTTGATGCTACTATTAGTTTCAACATCAAATTCACTGTGAATAACCTGTATTAGAGTCAACTCCCCCTCAACCTCAACAAGTAATTTCACAGAACACGGACCTTTATTAAAACACTGTGTTTATTTCTGGTATTATCACTTCAAAAGTGAAGAAACTATAAACCAGAAGAGAGCAGAGAAGACAATAACGTGCCACTTTTCTTCTACCCAAACAGCTACTCACATCTAGCCAAATTCAGAGCTACAGGTTATTTCTGTCAGAAGTTGATGAAGATAAGCATTTCTTTGATGCAAGCCAGATGTATTTTCAAATACACCAAGTTTGCTTCCAGAAACATAAGAAAAAAGTTTTCTTTGCTTCTAGTTTCAAATCTCTTCCACTCATTCTCAGTTCAAAACACACCTGACTTTCTAGGGTTTTTTTTTTCTGAGACAAAGTGGCAGCTCAGTCTGTGCCCACTGCCTTTCCCCAAGCGCTCGAGCCTGCTCTGCCTTTCAAAGGCAATCTTCAAAGGCTTTATCTTTCAAAACTTATTAAGACGCAATGTAAAGCATACCCACTTACATGCGCCCTTGCTTTAGGTGCCAGGAATTGCTCCTGCCTGAAAGAGCAGTCCTCAACCTTTCAGATACCTTCTTCCATGAAGAAACTTAAGTGTTTTTCCTCCTGCCTTAACTGAAAGGCAGCCTTTATGTCCAAATTGTGAAATCTGACACACAGTAACTTGCCAATATGTACAGCTTAAGGCTGCACATACCACAGTGCCAGTCTTTTACATCTGTTTTCATGTTATCCACAATCTTTTTTTCATTGGGCATAGCAGCTTAAAATAGAAAAGAAAAAAAAAAAACAACAAACCCCAAAACAAGATACCGCAAAATCCAAATGTAATTCTGGATCTTATCCAATCCATCAGAAGAAGAAAAGACAGCACAAGCACTCACTCAATTTAGAAGGTGCTCAGTGCCAGGAATAATGATGGTTGACACCTCACCAGCCAGACTGCAAAGTTGCTTTGGGTCACTTTGCCTCAATTTTGGGTTAATTTGCATTTGGATCTATGCTCTGGGTCACTTTCCCCTCACTCCCACCATCCAGTTAGAGTATCATAAATTGGACCAATACATGAATCTGCTCCATCATCCCCCAAAACAGTGCTGTGCAGGGCTACCAGAATGCACTCCATCACAGCCCCTTTGGAGTGTGGAGGAGTGTTGTATCAGACCCTGTTCCACTGCTGTGGAACCAGCACAAGGATCCCATTTCATTCAAAACCAGGAGCTCAAAGACAGACTCTACAGAGACACTCAGTGCTGCTCTGGGAACAAACTTAAACTCAGTTCCAACAGTGCACCATACAGGACCCTAAATGTACCTTTGAAGGCACAATGGGATTTGCACCATTCTGTCCTGTAGTAAAAATTAAAACAAACCACAAAAAAATCCACCTGCAAACCTGAGGTGACTACATTTATTGCTGCACTGACATCACAGTCCAGCAAAGCCATCCAGGTATGTAGACTGACTGTATTTCAAGGCAAGGGATGTACTTCAAGTGTTGCTGACCCCTTACCCTTTTCAGGGCCTGGATAACTGTGCACCGCACTCCCCTGTCCCCAAGACAGGCAAATTAAATTATCCGTCTTGCTGCATATATTTTGCACCTTAGCTCTGGCTTTTCTGGACACCAGACAAGTATTTAATTGCTGCTTGTAACAGATTGCTGTATCTTTTCTGAGTACTCTAGATTCTGAACAGAAAAATAAAGATCTGGATCTTCATAAATGAGTGATGATCCTGACCAGCAAACTACAGACTTGTAGAAGGCAAATAAAGCCATGCTGAAAAACATCTGAAGTTTCATACTCCATGCACACCACTAGATAAACATTTAATGTGGGCACTGCATTGAAGAGATGTGTGGAAACAGCTCTTAAAAGTCCAATTGTGTCAAGTTCTTAAAATCATGTAAGAGCAAATACATGGACTCATTTCCAATACAAATACTCTCCTTAGTTTGATTTCATTACTGAAGAAAATGCAATATACAAACCAAAAACAAGCAGTGGCAACACATAATGAGAACAGTAAATATACTCCACATTTAAACAAGGACTGTATATAAACTGTTTACCTGAGTGCTGTTTCAGAATTTCAGTTAAGACTTTTATAGTAAGTCCCTCTGAGAAGCTACTAACTTTTTATTGTTTTTTACAGATTCTCCCTGCAAGGATTTGTAGATATTTGTCTTAACATATTGGAAACCAAAGAAGCTGAACCAATAACTGCTTTTATCCATGGGGGGGGGG
>VZTX01028140.1:140733-161393 GCA_013400915.1 Pardalotus punctatus
AAACCCAGCTTTCAGCAATAAAGTAACTTCCCCAAGAAAAAAAAACCCAACATGATTGCATGCTGCTTTGGAAGTGGTCCTGAGAAACCACAAACCGTCAGTCCCACAGGAGTTATAAGAGTTTAATAATAAAGGCTTAACACAGCCTCAATACCACATACCATCACAGCAATACACTCCCCAGGCCAAGCCAAACAGGGAATATGAGAATCCATCACAACGTAAGGCTGTGATTTGGCATATCCTCATAAAGACACTCACGCTCTGAGGTCTGCATTGCTTTCTTGTATGCATGATCAGTGTCTCTCATTCCATACTCCTGCTCTCCAGATATTCCAATGGATTCCTACACTACCGCAACCTGTATTTAATAACATTTAATGTAATTTTTACCTCCAGAGCTTGATCAGAGACCAGAAGTCCTGCAGAGCTCCATCAGCTGGACTGGGGATGGCAACTGCAATAACATTAACTAATAAAATTTTGATTCAGGGTCAGAATGAAAAGAAAAAAATTAGGTGCTTCATTTTTACTGCAGAATTAGAAGAACATCTATAAGGGTCTGTTATTCATCTGTCTCCCTTTTTCTGTTGAGTACTGAAAAGTACAGGATCAAGCATCCCAACAGCCATCAAAACTTATTTTCTATTTGAGATCAATATGCTAGAAGATGACATACCAGAGAAGGAACACTTAATGCATGAAACTCTTCATAACTTCCTGACTAAGGGATCAATAATAACAAAAACTATTCTTATGTTTCACCTAGCCAGGAAATGAAGCTCACAAAAGCAGTGCACTCTCAAAAAACATGCTACTGCTGGGATTCATTTGGTAAGAAAAATCTGTCTTAGAACTCTCCTGCCCCAAAGAAAAAATATTTTTAATAAGACCCACTCTTATAATGACTATGCAACATATTGGATAATTCTTATATCCAAAGAATTGATGGGAACTGAATCATTTCAGTTCTGTCTTACACATACCTCGCTTAGATATCTAAAGCATTAATATTCTTCCTCAGATTCAGTAAAATACAACTGTCTGTACTTAAAAATTACTTGACAGGGCAATCTTCACTTCCTAACACATTGTTTTACTGTTGAAGATGGATTTAGGGAAGGGCTAAGTAATTTACTGAATTTAATAAAAAATTGCATCCTACTAACTTATTATGTATCCTACTTTTGCATTTATTTTGAGCTCCCCATTCCCCTAGCTTGGTTTATTCTGTGTTTACTTTCTCCTGTAGTGCCAAGGATTTTCCTACTTGACACCTTTTTCTGAACACAGTGAGATATCTCTATATTAAGGGCACTGGTACAATAACATCTTTTGTACCACTGTTCAAGGATGTTCCAAGTTACTCATCTTCATCATTTAAAACTCAAGGCACTAATTAAGACATCACCTAAACTCCACACAGCGTCAGTGAAGGTCAAAGGAAACACATATAATACTACTCTTACTGGTAATCTCAGTTCCTACACATGTACTCTGTCAAAAACGATCATCAGTAGTGCTCCCATGCTGAGACACCACAAGGAGTTATGATCTCAAGTGTATTGTTTGAGCATCAAAATTCTAACATTTTCAATATCTAAGATGAGAAATTACACATAAAGACAACACATACAGAGCTCAGGCACACTTTGTGATCACAGATGTGAGAGCTAATAGCAGCAAATAAAAGGACTGCAAGTTTTGGCAGGCAAAACACACGCAGAGTTTCAGCCCAGTGCTATCTGCAGCTGATAGGAGACCCAAGTCCAAAGTTCAAACTTAGTCCCTTTACGGGAAGGAAAAAGTCACTTGGCAATAGGACACATCTTCAGCAACAGGAAACATCTGATTGTAAAGAACATTTCCAAAACACTATTGATTCAATAAATTGTCTTAAAACAAGGCTGCACTAAATTTGAGTGCCTGTCCTGTGTGCCACCTGGCTATATTTATTTTGGTACAGAGATCTGGGAATAGGACAGTGCTTGTTTCATATGACATACCTGTGAGGGAAGATTCACCTTCATTTGAGAGCACACATCATTGTGAAATATCATAAGAATGGAAATATTTCATTCTTAACTATACAGTAATTCACTTATGCACTGTACAAATTAAAAAGTTCTGCAATGTTGCTCTAGCCAGTATCTCTTTAAATACTGTTCCCATTTATAAAGCACACAGTACTAGAGAAGGCCTGTAGGTTCTCTCTCCATTTCTGTGGCTGACCCAAAACATCCATTTTATTGACACCTGACTTCACAGCCAAGCCTAGATCTGAGCCCAAATTCCTCAGCCATCCACTCTGCCTGGACATCAGGTCCCTTTTGTGCTTCAGCCTGGAGCCAGCCAGCTTCCCCAGTGGGAAACTTGACATGGAGAGCTGAAGCTCAGCACAAGCTCTGCTGCAGGGAGGGAAGGCACAGCCAGTTCAGAGTGAGTTTCTGCAACCTAAATCACAGCCAACAGGGATGATTTTGCTATAACCCATGCAGCCCTGAACAAGTCCTTTGATTAAATGGTTTCTCATCTACAAAAATAAACAATCTGAGTTTTTCCAAAGACCCTTGGATACAAGGCTTGAGAGCTAAGAATGGATATAGCAAAGTATTATCACTTGTCTGGAGAATTTAATGTGGCATCAAGGTCTAGTGGTTACATTGTAAACAGAAAAGTCATTCTCTATCACCTCTCAATTTCCTGTAATTTAATTGAAAATACATCTCTCTTAGTCATACTGAACTTGAGAGATGTAGTAATATTTCTTTAAGCAATTTTTATTAATTTTATGGAACCTAACCAACCTTTTTACACTTGCTGCTTTGTGCATTGCTCCTTTTTCATCAGGACATTTGTAATGAAGTGGTAAATGAACTGAACAAGAAACAACACAGATGTTCCAAACAGATGTATTTTTAAAATGGTCTGAGCATGCCAATTTTCTTTATTCTGCAATGAATGAACGGAATGAAAAGATGTGGCGTCCTGCGCCAGCTGGCAAATGCTTCAGAAGGATATTACATTGCTATTGTCTTCAGCAGCGCCCAAATAACTGTTTGGTAGCAGGAAGGGCTGGTATGTTTTGCTCCTAAGATCAGTATTTATTTGGATCTACTACATAACTTTGCAAAGCCATGACCAACACGGTACTTCACTCCGAGCATCAGGGATGTGCAGCTCCTCCGTGTCTGTCACAGCTCCCTATTCCAGGGGAAGGCCAACAGCATCGGCTTCTTACCTTGCACTTTCCAGAAGAGAGATGGACAGTTCCCAAAGGAAAAAGGAGAAGGGGAGATCAAGGTGCAGCAGGCATTCAGTGATGACACGCTGCACTTTGAGGAACACAACTGTAGAGAAGGTGCAGAACGATCATAAAGTCACAAAAACACCCAGGCCAAACTCTGCCAATGATGCTGGTATCCAAGAGGTTCTTTTCTTGACAATGAGAAATCCTTTAATTAATCCCAAACAGATTCTAGTATTTTAGGGAGGTTATTATCTCCTAAGACTCATATTTTGGTTTCAATTATTACTGTAGCACGAAGTCAGTCATACTCCCAAATTCCATAGAGGAAAGTGCAATAAGTTACAAAACAGTACAATTTCTCTCTTTGAAGATAACAATCTATGTGG
Source organism: Pardalotus punctatus (assembly GCA_013400915.1). Taxonomy (NCBI): domain Eukaryota; kingdom Metazoa; phylum Chordata; class Aves; order Passeriformes; family Pardalotidae; genus Pardalotus; species Pardalotus punctatus. Next base: position 144,370 of record VZTX01028140.1, read on the forward strand.
CAAGACAGAAAATGGGTACTGGCAGTTGGGGAATTACACAGCACAGAAAAAATTAATTTTGTATTTTCATATAGTAAAAAATAATAATTATTGTTAGCTTAGATACTATAAAACACAAAGCATTTATAATTTAAAATAAACTGCTTTACTCTTGTAGCACTTTTTCTAAATATGGACATGGGCTTTTACCTTAACAAAACAGTCTGAGAGCTGTGTCTCAAACTTACATATACTGACACAACTGTCAAAGAACTCCAGAAGGTTGATGCACATTATTTTCTGTTTTATCTAAACGCAGATATCTACATGGAATTAAGGACAATCAGGACAACTATTTTAATAGCCTGGTCTTGGTTTTATGCCTACTGGAGCCACTCAACTACTTTTTCCTCCCTTTCCCTCACATAGAAAAAACTTTTCCTTTTCCAAGCTAGCTCTCAGGAACCCCTCCTTTCTCAAAAGCAGAAGTACAAATACTTCCATCAGGAAACTCACATTCTTGAGTTTGTTTGAAAATGATCTACAACTTATGGTATTTAGCCAGTGGTCAAAAACTTCCCAAAACCTGAAAGCACACAACATCTGGCCCAACTGCCACAATAACTGCCAACAAGGTCATATGCAGAGCTTTACAGGGAGGCTTTTCATCTCTCCTCTCTCTGCTTGGAGCACAAACAAATCACAGGAAGGAGTAAGCTACAAGGTATGAGCATAAACTATCTCCTGAATACAAGCGTTTTAGACGCATCTTGTCTAGAAAATGAACACGCTTGAATTTCTTTTACATTATAAGAACCTAGACCATTTATTAACATGAAAGGTGATACTGAACAGAAAGTCTTCTGCATCCATTTTTCACTCATTTTTTGCAGTTTGGGGCCAGGGGGAAGTTTGTGGGAAATTGTTTTACTTTTAACAGCATTGCCGCAACTGATAACCCAGGGATAGACCAAATACTGTCAGTAGTGCCTCATTTCCATGTGCAAAAATTGCAGGACAATGAAAAACTTACTGAAACAGCAGCTGCTGGAGTGGAAGTTGATCACCACACACACCACCCAGCTCCTGGACAAATACAGCTGGAGACAATCTAAAGGAAAAGTGTTCCTCCTATCACACCACATAGAAAAATACAATGAATCCCTTTAAATTAGCATTTGGCAGAGAAACAACCCAGAGAGAAAAAAAACCCCAAACAAACAAACAACAACAACAACAAACCCACACACACACAAAAAACCACCCACCAAAAAAAAAAAAATTAATTAAAATAATTCCAAGGCACCCAAAAGGTTAAATAAGAAGAAACATTGGTTCCAGTCTAGCATCAATGGAATTAAACTGCTGGGCACCACTGAAGTGTTTCACAAAGCAAGCAAGCCTTTTTTCAAAATATAAGTCATAATGTAGTTTCCAAGTCAGCAGCAACTAAAAGCACGATCAAGCTGCCACTCCTCTAAGTGAGAAAAGGACAAAAAAAAGATGCCAGTCTCACCTCCAGCTACAAGAACTTTTACTGTCTGGATAAATTGTATTAAAAAGATATTTGTCAGTCAGGCTGAAGCATACAGTGACATAAAGCTTGTGTGCAAAACTGAAATAGGCAGTAAATTACCAGAGAACTTCATTGCATCCAAACATATTGGGTGACCCTATTTGGGAAAGCCACAAAGTCTCTTGCATCTTTGCAACAAGCACACAAAATGCCTCCAGAAAACAAAACTAAACAAAAATTCCACCCCAAAAACAGAAAGAAAAAGCCAATCCACATCAACAGACTACTTTAATGAAAACATCAAGACAAGGGATAAGCTTGCTTAAGAACAGTAATCCAGCATCCAGTAGTAGCAGCATCACTGAAGAACTGGGGATTTTTTTTGTTGTTTTTTTTTGTGGAAGATCCTGTGGAACTGCCAACTCTATTTCACCAAAAGCTGAAACTTCAGAAATTGAGAGATGCCAAGAACAACTCCCTTCTAATTCAATTTCCACAAAGAAAATCCACTGTAATCTCAGAAAGACAAAACTTCCACAGCGCTCCACAACACACTCCTCTCCTTATTAGCATTTCCAGCCACCTGCTGAAGTATGCTTCCAGCCAGGATTTCACAGGCTCACTGGGATTCACAAATTTTAGAGTTTCACCAGTTCTGGATTACTCCACTAGCAGAATTCCTTATAAAAGGCAACAGTCATTTTATTAACCTTATTCTAAAACAGCTGCCTCATCTAACACAACTTCATTTGACTGGCATAAGAACTCAGCAGCTTGATGTTGGCAGGTCTGGTATCAGTTCAGAAATGGAAAAAGGCCTTTTCTTGGTTTGTGACAAGTCATCAATGTTGGCAACTTTTTGGCCCTAAGTTTGACTATGAAATTGCCTGCACAACTGAGCAGATGATAGGGAAAGAAGGAAGAGAAGATTAAGTGCAGGGAGACAGCAATGAGTAGGGCATTTATCAAATAAAGAGTATTGCAGAAGCCTGAGACAGCAGTTCATAAAACACAAAGGCCTGCTGATCACTCAAAAAAGGCAAACTGTTTCTGATTGTTGGGTTTTAAAGTCAGGGTTTGGTTGTAGCAGAAGAGGTTCTCTGGTTTTATGAGGTTTCTAAACTAATAAAAAGCGTCTTTCTCAAGCTGGATAACCTTGACATTCCTTTTAAACCATACTAAAACAAACATGCCCAGCAATTCTCCCAAACCAAAACAAGAAAGGGCAACACTAACCATAGGAGATGCTATTCAAGGCAATACACAAACCCCAGCATCTCAAGGCCGAGGACTCCATATGGAGAAACATGAGCCAAAGGCAGGATTTAGGGCCAACTTCAAAATTGCACATATGGAAGAGAACTGCAACCACCTTAAAATCCTCACTGAATCCAAGCAGCTCGTTATCACCAGGTCCAGGCCCACACCCACAACACTTCAGAGAAGGAAATAAAGTTATCAGTGGCAGCAGAGCACTTTCCCACAGCTGGTTTTAATTAAGCTAATTTGGCAGTAGCGACTGACAGCAAGCAGAGCCTTCCCAAATCACTTTTACAGGCATTTTTGCCAGCATTTCACCATCTGTGATAACCAGGAATACTTGATACTAACTAGGATCTGTCTGAGGTACAGCATTTTAGAGCTGTGTACCTACTCTCCTTTAAAATCATCTGGTACAGCCACTGCTTACAGGCAACTGGAGCCACTGCTTACAGATAATGGGGTGCTGGGAGAAGATGCAGAACTTGAGGAAAGGTATTGGATAAATTCCACTGAGAAAACCACTCCTGAAAAAGCAGATAGATCACCCACCAAAATCCCATCATACCTTGGCCATACCCATGGTACATGAAACTTATAAATGACCACATGGGTATTGAGCAGATTTTGGAGCTGTAACAAACAGAACAGCCTGTATGATTTCTAGGCTAGGTGTGCAGTTTTTCTTTTGTGGACACGTGCAGGATAGGACTGGTTTACCAAGAAGAAATGCTTTGGGTTACACCATCATCTCAGAACAATCCAGGGTATGGCCAGACTGCAAATTTAAGCCCCATTAAGGGAATGGAGAAGGGTCTAGCAAGGGAGAAATTTTAATGACATCTAACTAGATTGCAATTTTTTTCTAAGGTAAATCTGTGACCAGCAACTGTAGTGGGAGACACTAATGGCACCAGTGGCAACACTGGTACATGAAACCAACATATATAAGGAACAGATACATCAGTAAATATTAGATAAGACCACACCAAAAGAAAGTACAGCCTTCTGCAGGAACACTTAGCACTTATCCTGACCTGGTCTGCCTGGCTCACTCAAGATATGAATATCCAATACAAACACTAGTTCAGATTAAAACACATGATCTAGAGAACTCAAAAAAATGCAGATTTATGACACTAAACCCAGGGAAGTTGCCAGGAGCCAAGCCTTAGGTCACAACCAAGACAAAGGAAACAAGGAAAGTTGCAGGGTCATAAGTTTGGGCACCATGAAAGCAGAATTTAGGTACCAGCTTCAGAGAAACCCACAGGATATGGGACTTGGGAGAAGACTGGTGCAGGAGAGGTTACTCATTTTGAGGAATGACCCCCTCCATGCTCAAGAATCATAGAGCCAATGTGTAGAAATCAAGCAAAGGTACCAGGAGACCCACATGGATAAACAAGGAGTGTTTGATAATACATAAACATAAAAAGAATGCACACAAAAGGCATGAGTGGGGTCAGGTAAGCAGGGACAAATGTAGAGACACTGCTCTACTGTGCAAAAAACAGGCTTGGGAAGGTCAAATCCTGCCCGGAGATGAAAATAGTCAGGGACAAGAAGCACTTCTACAAGTAACTGACCAGCAACAAGAAGACTAGGGAAAATGTGGGCCTCCTACTGAGAAAAAAATATGGAAAAGGCCTGCAGAAATGGGCAGGCAGATCTCATGAAGTTCAGCAAAGAAAAATGCAAAGTCCTGCTCCCAGAGAGGAACAACTATGCCCTACAGGCTGGGTGCCAACCTACTGGAAAACAGCTTTGCAGAGAAGGACCTGGGAACCCGGGTGGAGCAGCTGAACTGAGCCAGCAATATGCCCTGGTGAAAAAGGCTCCCAGGGCTGGGGGGATCCTTCCCTGGCTCAGAACCACGGGGGCACTGCTGCGGGGCTGGGACACTGCTGCGGGGCTGGGGCACTGCTGGGCTCCTCTCTACAGAGAGACATTGGAACAAGTCCAGAGAGCTAAGATGATTAAAGGATTGGAGCATCTGCCACGAGGGGAGGCTGAGAGAGCTGGGATTGTTCAGCCTTGAGCAGAGAAGGCTCAGGAGGATCTTAGTAATGTAACCTGATGGGGAGGATTAAAGAAGGCAGAGATGGGCTCAGAGGTGAGGTGCCTAGTGAAAAAGCAATAGGTAATGGGAACAAACTGAAAAGCAGGAAATTCTATTTAAACGTAAGAAAAAAACACGTCTGTACTATGAGGGTGTCTCCTAGTCACAACTGATCTGTGACTCTGAAACATTCGTGTTCTAAACAAGTATGGCTCTTAGGATTTTAGTGCAAGTACTGCCCCTCAGTTGAGACTGCTTCAGAACAAATGAAATGTAGAGGGATCAAATGCAAAAAAAGGACAAACCTTCCAGTCTGCTGGTAATACTATGCCGGGCAAAAGGTCTTAACAATGCATTAAAAATTGAGAACTGAATTTATCCCGAGTAGAGCACAGGATAAATTAATAACTACAAGGTTAGGGGTTCACTTACAAAGAATTTCCTTCCCAGTATAATGAAATATATTGTTAACGGCTACTATTTGAGTCCAGGAATGAAAATCCAACAATCCTGCTGAAGTCAAGGTTATTACCCACAATAAACTAGTTTTTACTACTGGCTTTCACAAGGGGAGCAGCCAGTTAAATACAATGTGCAAACTGGAATGTTCTGGACAGGAACTGAGTTAGCTCACAGGATCTGGGCAGTTTCTCTACACTTGTTCAACATACTCAACATGACAAGTGTCCTTCACTCACAAATTCCCCCATCAAATTCCACCCATCAGAAGATTTCAAGCAGGTGAATTATTAATACCCTGCATTTTACTAGTGAAAATTTAAATAGTGATGCCACAGAAGGCATAGCTTCCCATCACAGCCCCAAACAGCCCATTTCCCTATGTCCCCTCCTTTGAGCCATCACAAGAACTCCCCTGGCTGAAAGGTCAAACTGGCAAAATGCCTTTCCATTTTGGTCTGTTTTGGAGTAGGCTGGCATTTTTTGCTGCACCAGCAGTTGAACAGAAGGTGAGCTGGCTCAAGTTAAGCTGCAGAAATAAGGGTTAGGGTTGAAGCACAAAGAATGTGAGTGATGTTTCAAACACAATTATAGCCACTGCTAGCAGTGTTTCCTGTAGCCAAAACCCAAAAGCACACTAACACCTTTCTAACCACTCCTCCTCCACTGTAAGTCTATCCCTACCAGACAGATTCCATCACTAAAAGCTACCCTACCATCCCAGAAACATGCAGCAGAATGAAGACAGATTGGGGAAACAGTTATTGGGGCCTATAAATAATTTCTTTTCTCAAGCCTGCCTACATAAGATCTTCTCCCAATGGAATCACATTGTAGTACCTGTAAAATTATCCATGCAGACAAACCACGATGAGAGTTAGACTCGGCACACAAAGTGCTTCAGTGAGTTTGCTACTATATCTACTATATCTTGTACCTACAAGGGGTGTTTTCTGACACCATGGCTTAGATCACTTTGCAAAGTAGAAAACTTCACTCACAAAATTCGCCAGCTTAATAAGCTTGCATCAGAATTCCATGGAACCACAGCATGTTTTGGCTTGGAAAGGATCTTAAAAAGCATCTAGTTCCCAGCCCATGCCATGGGCAGGGACACCTTCCACTAGACCAGGTTGCTCAAATTTCTGTCCAACCTGGTCTTGAAAACTTCCAGGAACGAGGCAGCCACAGCTTCTCTGGGCAACGTGTTTCAGTGCCTCACCACCCTCACAGTAAATAATTTCTTCCTAATATTCAGTCTAAACCTACTCTCTTTAAGTTTGAAACCATTTCCACTAGTGTAAGTACATTACAGTAGAATCAGAATACAGCAGTGACCAAACCGACGGTGTCTCACTTCCATCAGGATTACTGATTCCAATTCCAAATTAACACCAAACTCAAGGCCACACAGGATACTTCAGCAGCAAAGCAAAACTTAGGAAATTTTCACATCCTGTGTGGCCCAGCACATCACTGCAACTGCCCCCAGCACAGCTGTGCCATGACAACTGCTCACAGGGTGAGGGGAAGTGGTAAACTGGATCACTGAGAAAGTATGGGATAAAAGTCACCAAAAAGAGTCCTTAAAAATGCTACTATGTAGTCACTTGGAGCAGATTTACCACAAAAATCAACATACTATGTAACTGTACTCTTGGAAACTTAGATTTGGAAAACTCAGGTCCTTTCCACAGAACTGAAATGATCCCTGGCAAAGTGGTAACACTCCTTAAAAGCATGTCTTAAATAACAGCCCACCTGTTGACATTCAAATAAAACACAACTCTGGTGAACAGCAGCCAGAGATTTTGTAAGAATGTGGTAAATAAAACACAGAAGGAGAGAGTAGGGCTGTCCAACAAAAGAGATGGAATAATTGCAACTTTGTCCCCAGACCTTCACTGTTATTTTTTATACCTTATCTCCAGAAGAAAAACTCTCTGGAAAGCTCCAGCATCATCAATTCTTCAACCTAGACCACAGCCCTTCCACAACACTGAAGATCAAACCAAATTAGAATACACATCTTTGAAGCACTTTTTGTGACAGCAAAACTAATGAGAAAACATTCATACTTAACCGAGGGTTGTCCACAAAATTACTTAGTAAATCCATAAATGGATGCTATGAAGACTACCTAATCAGCAACAACTAAGTAATAACACATTAACAGTTCCAATGAACAATATATGAGGGGGGAAAAATTCCAAGCTCCATGTGAAAAACCTCATTTTTTATCTTGCATCAACAGTACCCTCTGCTGCTCCAAAGCTGCACTGCATAAGGTGACATCCAACCCCGACCATCAGGAACATTCAATTTTTATTAAAAGTACCCACCTAAGCTTTCTTCATTAATTATCTCACTTCCCGTAAAGATGTTCCAAATGTGTTGATTTCTTCCTACTATGGAGCCAGGCTTTGGGTTGGTTATGATGTTAATCTATTTATTGCCCCGAGTCCTTCTTCTGTGATTAGAAAAAGACAGTTTAAGCCTTAAATATAATTTTAAAATTAACAGAAAGAAAATAAATTGGATAAGCACAGATTGTATGAGCTCTGAGGGGAAAAAATGCCCCCAAGTATGATTTGAAGCACAGGCATCTCACCACAGGCAGCCTGTATGAACAAGCTCAAGGAGGAAAAGACATCCAAGAGCAAGGAACGCTCTAACTAGATTACATGGTTAAGATGGCTGTGGCAAAATTGAACTGTGAATGAATACACTGAAGTTTAATCCAGAACTACACACCACCTGTCTTCAGAAAAAAAAATAAAAACAGAACTCCTTCAGTACAGAGAAGAAACAAACTTGTACAACTTGCAGTAGAAAAGAAACCGCTACTGCCTGCTCGCAAAAGCTTTTCAGGGCAGGATGACACATGACAGAAAATGTCTACAGAGCTTGAAACCAAAAGAAACCCAACAAAACACATTGTCCTTAACTATTCTGTCAACAAAACACTTCCACCTGGTTCAGTGTCTTCTTCTGAAGTGATGGGAGACAGAAATCAGTTGACTTTGACCAAAGGACACAACTTTGAAGCTTCAAAGATGGTTTCATGTCTTTCCATCAGTGCAGACTTAGAACCACATTTTCATACATTTCACGGCAACAGCAACACAACTTCCAAGTCTGTGGCAAATATACAAGTATTTGATCTTGGCAAGGGAGCAAAGTACTTCCGAGGGGACTTAATGGTGTTGTAATGAGTTATAGTGAGCAGCAAGCTGATCTGAATTGACACCACAATACTGAAACCCCAAAGTCTTTGTACTGTAAAGCATGAACTAGAGCACAACTGCAAACCACATTTTTCTACTCCACTCATAGAGATAGAGCGTCCAAAGAAATATATGCTGGAATAGCACACTCCAAGAAACATATGCACAAGTTATAGCGTCTTTAGGAGCAACAGTGACCATATTCTAAAAAAAAATTCTGCACTAGAAAGATTATAAAGCCCAAATTTGAAGAAAATAAGACTGCAAGAAGCTTATCAGCTAATCTAAAGTTCATCAACTCATGTTGAGTGGAGGAAAAAAATTAAAACAAGAGAGGATGAAAATCCAAAAAGCTTGCAATTGACTTCACTGTGGTCTAAGTGATTTAGAGTAGACATCAGGAAAAATCTGTCTAGAGGGAAGAACAATTAAGCACTGGGACAGATTGTCCCAGTTTCCACGATTAGATTTTATAGAGTACTTATGACATATCTTGGCATAAAAAGATGTTAAAAATATTGTTTCTAAAGGCCCAGAGAAAGACCTCCTGTAGTTCTTTCCAGTGCTGTTTGCTACAATTTCCTATGAAGGGAAAAATTTTGAACAGCTATTATTAAAATATACAACTTCTAAAACAAGTAGTAATATTTAAGATCAGATAATCAAGAAAGCAAACAGTACTAGAAATCAAGCATATTAATCTACACTTAAAAAAAGCATAGGACAATCAGTTTACAAATTAATTACTTAATTAAGTATCTTAACATGTACCTAAATATTATACAGAAAAAAAAGGAAACTACGTTGTACTTCCAGCTCACTCCTTGTTATATCTTAATGTCAGTGAGGTAGCTGGAGCAAACGACAGAGTGCCAGGAGTACAAAAATGCAAGACAATGGCACCAAGTTACATAAGATAAATACGAAAGTGACTTAAAAATAAATGCTAATTATTTTTTCAAAACTTAAATAATTACTTTGGAACTTAACACCATCCCTTTCTTACCTACATACTGACTGTTCAGGACTGCTATTCTCACATCTTGCTGCTGTCAGTGCTTTAAAAAAAAACAACAAAATTTTCAACCATTTTTAACTTTAGGACAGCAATAAGGAGGCTTCTGCTTAATGGCCAAAGAAACATTTTTCAATACAGCCCAAGTCCTAAGATGGTTACAATCATAACAATGTAACTTCTTTCTCAGTACAATTCCCCAGCCCAGCATTCATCTAGAAATTTGAGACTGGTTCAAGCCTATGCTTTGAGAGAAGCCAAAAAACATTTGCCTTGATGGAGGAACATGGAAGAAAAGAGAAATTAAAAATTATTGACACAGATTTGCTCCTGTCTTCAAGATGGAACTTGCAATATGCAAGCATCTCCACGTGTTTATAATCCTGTCAGAGCACAGCATCCAACAAGCAATTGCAGGGGATTTATACCCCACGTGATTCCATGTAACTGCATTCCCCAAACATTTTATTGAACCAGAAAGATATTCCAGATATGAGACTTCACACTTTACAGGATGCAGGAAGGGAAACACCCAGCAATCAAGGCAAAATGAAGCCTTCTGGAAAACTCATCCCACTAACTCCCACTGGACACGGACAAAGGAAATACCACAAATAATGCTTTTTAATTAAAATGTGTTATAAAGTACACACAGGCACACACCAGGACGAATTGATAAAAGATATTTTAGGATGAAATATCTTAGAAAAGGAATGTGCTCACTTCCCAACTCCTACTGAAAGAAAAGAAATTAATGGTATTTTTTATGAATTAGTAGCTTTGGAAATCTCACCTTTCAAGGACAATAAGTGGAGCTGCTATGAGGAAGAGACAACCACTACTGTTGGTGCAGTCACTGCAGGAAGAACAGACAATTGTGTGCAATGGCTAAAAGGACTCAAAAGGGAGATGAATTTGCAACATACAACACTATGGTTGCCACCAGCACACATCTTATTGCACAACTAAAGAAATACCACCAGTGTTCCTATACCACAGCATTTTGAATCAATGGAGCAATTCATAGGAGAGATTTAGACAGCTTAGTGTGGATGCCTGACTGAAAAAATAACCTACCTCAAAAACAGTTTAGAAAACAACTGCTGTGCTACACCAGCCACCGCAGAACTTGATGAAAATTGAATTGAAGAAAGATGTGCAGAAAGTTGAAACGTGACCGAATAAGGAATACAAATACTCAAAAGGATTAGAAAAACCGAACACAAGTACACACAGGAGACTTTAAGGGCACTACACCTTTTGGATGCAACATTTTGCTGTGCCCAGCTTCTTCTGAAATGGCTTGCCAACCCCAATTTATACTCACTTCAATAATCATTAAACCCATGTTCAACACTCCAAATATTTCCGCATTTTTAGTCACAATCCAGACATGTCTATCATTAATAGCTGGCAGCAGCAGCAGTAGTTAAAGCACAGCAGTGTTCACACCCAATCCAGCTATTTTCAGCAGCACTGCCTTCTCCAGAGGGAACCAATTACAACACCCATGGCCCCCCTTGCCACCATCATCTTCACACGAGTCCTCAGCTTCTGATTACACAGCAGTCAGTAACAGCCACCCTCTTCCAAACAGTTCTTTGTTATTCTGAGCTTACTGAACAGCTGTGTGTCAAGCATTCAGAGCCCAAATTAGTAGTATTGCACAAACAGCCACTGCATTTCCTCATGGACCTTCTCATCTGTTCAGTTCTGAAATTTCAAGAGACAGCCCTGATTACTTTGGTAATTACTTCTCACATTGTCTTCTGGTCTTCACCTTATACCTTGAATTACAAACAACAAAAAAAATGTGTAGGCATATGGAACACATACTCAATTCCCACTCTGTCCTGTGAGTCCTTCAGGGGAAGGAAGTGATGATGGCCACAAATTACAGATTAGGATGTCCTGAGTGCACATTAGGAAAAACGTCTCTACCAGAGCACCATGGAACAGGCTGCCCAGAGACAGGGTGCCTGAATTCTGTTTTTCTACTCATCACTCTGTTCTGTACTCCCTTAAACATGACTGCTTTTGGACTGATCCTCTTGAGAAGCAAAAGGCCTTTGTGGTAGCAACATCAATACCTATATTGTTATTGTATATTCAATACATTCAATATTGTACATTCCATGTTAAGTGTCCCTTCACTGATCTGGCATTTCATCAACAAACTCCAACACGAGCACCTCCTGTGCAACAAATGCAAAATAAAGAGGTGTTTGAAACAGGAGGTGACGTACCCAAAAGTATACAGAACAATTTAACTGACATAAAGCAGTAAAAAAGTTCAGGACAAAGGGTACAGAGTTACCTAAATATTTTTAAAAAACCCAAACCACTCCAAATCACAATGAACCCTCTGTTCTACTGCATCATGCCTGATCTCCAGGGAGGGCTACAGACAAACAAGGGATTGTGCAGGGATTGTGCAGATGATCAAACACCAGGGCACTAACACAAGGCCTGTGAAGAGAGACTGACGCAACCAGCTCATTTAGCCTGCAGAAGACAGAGCCTGGGGGTGGCCAAAGGGCAGCCCTCCAGCACCTGCAGGAAGCTCCTGAGAAAATGGAACCTCGTTCCCAAAGTGCCGCATGGTGGGACAATGAGAGGTGGTGGGCAGAAGTTGAAATGAGAGGTTTGGACTGTTGGATGTAAAGAAACACCTGTTCACCATGAAGACAGTGAAGCATTGGAAAAGACTGAACAGAAAGGTGCAATCTCCATTCTTGGAAGTTTTCAAAACGTGAAAAAGACTTGGTCTCAGCTAATAACGTATATAAGATGGAAAGGGTTTTTCCCCTCGCTTTTTACATGTTACACATGTATGCACACAAGTGTAAAAGTGTACTGCAATTACCTTTAGTAAAACAGCTCTTTCTACTACTAAGGCTGCAATGATAATGGCTAAATGGAATCAGAGAGAAATACACAAATAACTCAGGTGAGAGATGCAAAATAAATTCTGCTTTAAACAACAGAACAGAGATGGAGATTTTGAATATTTCTAATATTTCTATTTCTGAATATGGCTAGTTCTGAATATTTCCCAAGACTAATGCCCAATCTTACCCTGCTTTGCTACAATAAATCTACTTTCATCTTCAAGCTGATCTCATATCAACAGTTACCACGTGCAAACCTAAGAAGTACAAAGATTAGTTGCTTCCGAAGAAATAATGTAGTATGTGCACTTAATCTTTCATGTGCTTACAACATAGGAAACACCTGGAAAACCACTGCTTCAATTACAGTATTTTTTTCCCCTAGTAATTTGACATAAAGAAGTTTAATATTTTGAAATACTATTCATTCATCTTCCTAATCTGGCTTTCTAAAATCTTGGTTTTAAGACACATTCTTAGTCTTTCCAACCTCTGTGTAGATACTAAATTATTTTCTGAACTCAGGTAAATTCTTAATAGTCTCATTGTAATCTCTACCCAGAGTTAAACATTCACTACCCTGCCTTCTTAATCACCTTTTAAAAAAACATAAACAAATAGAACACTGTCATTCATTTGAGGCAATTTTCTCAAACGTTTCTAGAAAAATTAATTATCTCCCCATCTTCTTAACTCCATTATGTTTTAATTAGGCTTTAAGGGTGCTTTTTCACACAACACCATTAGTCTGGGAAGTTCAGTATCATGTGAAGATGGTAACAGAAGCTCTTACATAAGTTTGCAAAGTAGTCAGACAAGTTTCTCTCATAAAATCTTAACAGGCACTCTTACGTAAAAAGATAACATACCTATCTCAGGAAACCAAAGTTCACACATTGCAGGAAGATGGGAGAATGGGATGGGAGAAACAAGAGTACCTGCTAACCCCACTGACAGTTTTCTGAGACCTCCTGCTGCTTGTGCCTCTGGTTTGAGCAGGCCCAGACATCCTTACACAAGACTGCTACCAGTGACAGAGGAGCAGAACTTACCTATACAGATTTTCCCATGAAACATGAGAGAAATATACAATAGCTGTGCTTTTCAGCACAAACCTGTCTCCCAAAATATTTCTTTTTCTTCTTTCTTTAAAGTACATAAAACTAAGAGCAGCAGTTGTTTTAAAAATTACAAACGTCATCATCACTTGCCAGAGGACTCCAGCATATTTTTGTGTTCAGTTCCCATATAAATTCTACCTGATGAAAAGCAATTGAAATTATCAAATATGCCTTTATTCTCCTCCTCTGCTTCAACCTCTTGAGAAGGATCTGCAGATTTTCTGGATCTTCCAATTTTTCAGGATTAGAAGCATCCAGATTTTCTCCACAGCACGAACCCATGCAATAAGATTAAATAGTAAGAACTTTTCTTCTCTCTCCTCAACTGACAGAAGTCCTTCAAATAGAACAAGATCTTTTGTAAATAAATGAACTAACAAAGCCTGACTTCCTAGAATTTTAGATTAGTCTAGATTTTCTTCTGCCTGCGCTAACGCAAGAATGGTACTCAAAACTTGACACTCCTGTGTAAACTCTCCAGATTCTTTGAGCATATACAGAATTTCAACTGAACGTAAAAGAAAAAAAAAATCCATTCATTAGGAAAGACCTGCTAAACAGGAGCATTGGAAGGTAAAACCAGAAATTTCTCATGAGATGAGACTTGATCAGGTGATGAAAATAGCTACAGGCAACAGTAGTGGACTTTTAAATATAAGTCGATATAAATAGCAAGACTTCTCCAAATTAAGTTACTGCAAAACCAAATGACTCTATGGAAGGTTTTCTTAATGTTCACCCAGGGGATGGCAGCTGCCAGTCTGTAACTGCGAAGGAAACAAGAACGCTCTGGGCTTTTGTTTGTGGGGTTTTTCGCGGGGTTCTTTTTTCCCCAACATTTCTGCCGCGGCCGTGCCGTGGCGGGCGCGCCGGGGCTCTGCTGCCCCCGCGCGGTGCCCGCGCGCCTCTGCAGGCGCAGCCTCGCCGTCGTTCCGCGCCCGCGGGGCTCCGCGGGTTTCAGCAAAAATCCTGCGGTAAAAACGCCGGCCTGCCCGGCAGGGATTAAAAATAACATTTTCTAGAGAGCTGGCGGGAGAGGGAAGAGAAGGCCTCTGTATTTTCACACTCTATCAGTTCCCTGGACTAATTCACTACACAAACAGGTTTTTTAGGATATCTGAACGCAAGCCAGAGGAGTAGAAACTGCTCAGCCAGGGGCTCAGCAGAAAGTTTCCAGTACAGCAATCCCATTTCACATTACCTACTCTAACATGTTATTTAGTCTTTACAAAGACTGAAGTTTTTAACTGGAAAAAAAATTAGCAGCACAGAAGCAGACAAAAAAAACAACTTCATTCTTCACAAATAAAAAAACCAAAAAAAAACCAAAAACCCCCACAAACAAGAAAACCCAAACAAAAACCAAAAACCCATGCAACTTTCACTTCAAACATGAGGCATGATGTGCCTTAAGAAAAAAAATAAATCACTGCTTATAGAAACAGACAAGTGTAAAACACGAAAAAAAAAATGCTCACAACAAGAAGAAGTAATAGGGATACAATAGCAGACAGTTCCAGGTACATTGGATAGAGTTCTCTGGCAGGAGAGATTTGACAATAAATGTCATATGTCTACACTTTCACACAAGTGTGAACAACTCTTCAGATCCAGCCGGTCCACCCCATGCAGGACAGCTAGCTGCAGAGTAAATTGTCTGTCTCTTCCAGACCAACAGTAGAAAAATTAAAAATTTATCATATAGTCATCTTAGACATATTTATAAACAGGTTCTTGGAAAAAGAAACCATCACAAGATTAGTTAACACTGAATGGGGACAAGGATAAGTAAAGCTACTTATGGGGTAATTCCATTCCTGCAAAGGCACAAACACACACACGACTGCTGAGCAAAGTGTACTCACCCTAGTACAAAATTATGTCAAAACCAGCAATTAATACACAATGGACAAGATGGTTTGGGGTTTTTTTTTAAACCTTTTGACCACATGGTTGCATACTAAACAAAATCAAAGTAGACCTAAATTCCTGAAATTACATTAAAGTCTGCATTAAAAAATTTTTATCTTAGCTCATTTTTATGCCACAATTACAAAGTTTTCTAGAGATGAGTGAACTTCCCAACAACCAAGTTTTTGCACTTACCCTAATGGTTCTTCTTGCTTCTCAATAACCATTTCCTGAAGTCAGTTAATCATTAAGAAGGAGTTCTGCATCTGCATCAAGACTGTATCAGAAGAACGGCAAATACACCACACAACAGCAGATTTCTCTAGTCCTTGATCCATCCACCCATCTTTTGACACAGGAAGTGTAATGTGCATAGGAGAGCACAGCATAAAGAGTTAGCTCTAGTTTATGAGCTATTTTTAATTCTTCTTGGAAAAAAAAATTTTAGTAACTACATAAAGAAACAAGATGTTGAAAAGCCAAAAAACACCAGCCTAAAGTCCTTTCAGATAATGGCAGAGTTTCTGTTCATAGAAGCACAGACTGTTTTATAATACAATGTGCTGTAATTATAAAACCAAGTTTGTGGGAAATAAAATACACAGCAAGCAGAAGTAATGTATTATTATGCAGTACTGAAGCGCTAATGTTTTTCTAATGTGAACAAGGGCCAGTTTTTCAATCACAGAGTGGTTTGGTTTAGAAAGAACCTTACAAGATCATCTAGTTCCAATTCCTCCACCATGGACAGGGGACACCTTCCACTAGATGAGGTTGCTCAATGCCCCATCCAGCCTGGCCATAAACACTTGCAGGGATGAGGGATCCACAACTTCTCCAGGCAACATGTTCCAGTGTCTCACTACCCTCACAGTGAAGAATTTCTCCCTCATCCCTAAACTAAAAAAATGCATAAAACTATTTTTCAAAAGTTTAGAAATATTCAAACTCTATTTGAAGCATCATTAAATATGAAGCAAAATTAGAAAATTCAATCAAAATTAACACATTTTTCCACTATAATTCAATTTGCGGTCTTTACATTGCATTAACTCGGGCTTTTGCTTCTAATGAAGTACCTGGCCCAAACACAAAACCTCTGGACTCAAAGATATAGAAAATAATATTAAAATTAATAATAATGAAATATATTAAAGCCTTTCCAATGTTCAGATAAGGCACTTTTAAACAGAGGTTATGGAAGCAGTGCTAGTAGAAAAATGCAGCATTACTAATTTCCTAGCAGCTTAATGGAGAACCGCCCATGCTCCACTTGGAACCTGATAGAATTGTGTGGGGCAAGTCTCAAAAGGTTGAGAAGTCTTTGCAAGTAAATTCACAGTAATTAGATCTCTAATTATACCCAGAGCATTAGTGATTGCTATGGTTAAAACAGCCTGAACTGTTTCATTATTCCTCTCTTTCTGAAAGTTCAGTCTTTCATCGCTTGAGCAGAAATTCTAGAAGTTTAGTCTGTGCCTGAACATATTTTTTTAAAGTTCAAACAGAAGAACAGAGAGTCCTGTGCTTGCATATTGAGGGTAAAATTAAACTTTTCCACTACAAAAAAACCACAAAAAACC
>VZTX01028140.1:161707-172221 GCA_013400915.1 Pardalotus punctatus
TATATATATATATATATATATATATATATACATATATATATATATATACTGGTCTTGAAGCAGCTAGAAAGCATGAAGTACAGAGCCTTTGATGGGGCATATCTGAAGTGTGAAAAGCCCCAAACCAGCATTCAGAACAGTTCAGGCTGTGCACGTAGTCCTTAAGGCACATGCACAAATGCATCTGAGGCAGTTTCTTGCAGCAACTCACAGTGGCCACATCATACCCTCAACACAGTACCTACATCACTCCACCAGCACTGCCCATCAGACCACCTTTTATCATCAATACAGTACTCTGAAATACTGCCTGCATTTTTACAAGTATCAGCACATGACCTCTGCCTCAAGCAAGCAACTTCAGCATATTGGTGCCCTTCTGAACTACAGAATTAGAACATGTAATTATAGGACAGCAAGTCTCATTTGGCCAACTGGACTGAGATGAAAAACCTTGAGACCTTTATTCTATTCATAGCTCTGCCCTTGAGCTGCTGCATGACATAGAAAAATTTGACTTTCCTGTGCCTCAGCTTCCTCTGCCTGCCTGAGTCAAGTCTATTCATCACCCTTCATCCTAAAAAACATCTCTCAGTACTTTTTATTAGGGTCTCTAAGCACAATTACAGTTAAGAAACAATAATTACAAAATATTTTATAGCTACCCTGAGATTGATTAATGTGTAACAAAACAAAAAGATACAATTGCACTTATGAATTATTAACTCTGCAACAGTAAGGGTAAGCCTTCATATGTAGGAAGCCATCAGCTACTTATCTGTTGGGGAAACTCAGCTTTTATTGATTTCTGTGCCATCTTGTTTTCATGACTTTTAAAGCATACATGAATAGTGCTTTGGAAGAAGATACTCCTTGGAACATGCACACTCATGGTATCTAGGAAAGATATCACTTAAACTTTTCTGTAGTTATTAACATGTTTTGTTCTGTGAGCGATTAATAGGTACACTTCCTGCACTGCTGCAGCTTGGATGAATCACACGTTTTATCAGTGTCCAAACACTGAAATCCACAGGGTAACAACTGTGAAAAAGTGGCATGCTGTAACAGGAAATGAGTTAAAGAGGGAGGGATCCTAGAGTGAAAGGAAAAAAGTTGAAGACAAGAAACATGCATGTTTGTAAGCACTTAAAAATTGAAATAGCTGATTTCAACACATTCTGATTTTCCATTTTTTGTTTGTTTGGTTTTGTTTTGTTTTGTTGTTGTTGTTTTTTGGGGTTTTTTTGGAACCGAGCAAGAAATGCTAAATTCTGACCTTCAGAGATATATGTATCTTGGATTGTCTGGGCATTTGGTTATGTAAATGCAAGAACTGGTTAAGAAACACCCTGTAGCTTCTGTACCTGACTAGAATTTTGGCACTATCCTCACACACTGTTACTTCCTCAGGAAAGCAGGGCATACAAGAGCCATACAATCACCTAGCGCCATGAAGGAGTAACCACTTGAAATCAGCTACCTCAGGTTCAAACATCTATTCACGATATGCACACAGTACAAATTACTTTTTGCTTGATGCCTGGATGCACAATCACATTCCTTCTGAAGTGCAGAAGAGATACATAATTCATAGAGAGCTATACCTCATGACCCAAGTGTACTTGTCCTTGCAAGTCATACTTAGTTTGTTTGGCTGCTTTATTGCCTCAGCCTGACACTGTGATGTAAACCCAGACTGCAATGACAAAAAATGAGATGTTATAGTGACATTGCTGACAGAAGATTACAAACAAGGAAAAATCTCCTCTGAAAAACATCCCTAAGTGTGACAGATAACGGTCAGAATCAGTACCAAGGCCATGCTCAGATCACAGCAGCAGTGGCTGTCCAACTCAAGACAAATCACAAATTATCTCCTTTGTCCCAATGTCAGTAGAACTGATGCAAAGCAGAATTGAAATGGGCATGGAAGGTGCCCAAAGCCAGCCTGGCTATATTAAAGTAAACGGAAAATGTGTGATCTATTCTATCAAATGAGTGGGGGTAGGGAGCTCCCATCAAAGCTGGCAATACCTTAATCACTACAGCCAATACTGCAATGGTGCAGGTCAGAGGTGAGCGCTTTGTGCACCAGGGGATGCACGGTGAGGAGGAGGAGAAGGAGGAGAGGCAGAGAACCACACTAACACAGATGAGACAGCCCTCACAAGGAGGTATTGTTTCCAGCTGAAAGCATTGCTAAGGGGTTCACAGTCAGCTGAGATGAATAAATCCTTTCACCTCTGAAAGCACTCAGCTGCAGAGCAATTGCTACCAGAGGTAAAGTGCTTTCACTGCAATGTACCTTTCCAGAATATGGAAAAGTGCTGACTTTGACCTCAGGAAAACTGTATCAGAGGACACAGCTTTGGTTGCTTGTAAGACACTGAGCACTGTCCCTTGTGAACACTATCCCAACCCACCCATCCAAAGTCACAGAAGCATACCCTTCCCAAAAATTTGTGGGGAGGCCAAGGAGAAAATGCATGTGAGTTGAGCAAGTAAAGCAAGTGAAACAGTTAGGTCACACACTGTTTTAAACTGGGCAAGTTCCTCACTTGTACCCATCAGCTAATGACACAAATGGAGAGAGGGGGAAATAGGGACTCAAACAGCATCAAGACAGTCACTGTCAAGAGAAGCAAGAGCAACTTACTATTTTAAAATGCAAAACTAAGCCTCAGCTATGTGCAGGGAGATGGAGAAGTATTCTTGCACCTTACTTTTCAACCTTGCTGAAAAGTCCACATTTGTCCAGAACTAAAACAGTAACCCAAAAAAGCCAAAATGAAGATAGAACAAAGATGAGTACAAGTACAGTGTTACAGCCACCCCTCAATCCACAACATGCTTAGGGTGCTCTGCCCTTAATGCCCTTCACTAAACCTGTTCCTTGTATGTTCCTAAAGCCGGAAGAGCGTTCAGGGAGTTTCCTCCTCTGGAGAAATCCCAAGGACAAGGCACATTATACTTGCTCCCTCTCTAAACAGCTCTGTCATGCATCATTTCCCGTTGCCCCCACAGAGTTTTGTCCTGCACTCTTAACATTACAGCAGCACTTGAAATTCCTGGAGAGACAGCAGGGTCATAAAGTAACGCTGGATATTTCACTAAATAGGCAGTAACAGATCAGAAGAAGACAAGGCACTTTCATTCCCCCATGCTCCTTGTCTGTCCTGTGATGTGCTGCCTTCTAAAAGACAGAGAGGCACTCGTGATTTTTTTTTAATTTTTTTTTAAACTCTCATAAGTTCTGATTCATATTCACTGAGCAGACTGTCTCTTCTGTCCTGGTGGGACACAGGCAGCTGCCTCGGGTGAGCTGGGCAGGCAGTTCTGTGCAGTTACATCCAGCAGCCGGAGCAAGAGCAATCAGGAACACACACATCTGTTTCCAGCCAAGAGAAAAGTAGCTGGCACAGTTACAGCCGTGAAAGATACTACCACAGCTGAGTGTCCTGGAGTTGCTGGAGTTTAACCATGCTCCTTATTTTGGCAGGCTAATGGGGAGTGCAGAGTAACTTGATCAGTGACAATTTCTGGGCACCAAATCCATTTCTCCTATGTTTTGCACAGATAAGAGAATTATCCACCATAGTTAGTACACTACAGCTTTAAGTTTCAAGCTGAACACAAGTGGAATATATTTCAGCCCAATAACACAAATATTATAAAAGTTAAGCTACTTTACCAGACAACCCTTGTTTTAACTTCTATTTTTATGTCTTTGTTTCTAATATTCACTGTTGCCTCAATAACATTACTTGCTATTTTTAGCATTTCAAAAAAGCATCACTGGGATCCTCAAATCCCTAAAGCATCTTAAAACTAGCAGAGAGATCCTTAAAACTGTAGCTGGATCCATGTTATGAGAACTTTCTAAACATTTGTTCTCAATTTTGGTGCAGAAAGTACAGCACCAACACATACTACAGCTGAGTAGATGAAACAAACCTTGAAGTTACTAATAACTCAAACATTAAAGAATGAACAATAATCCATCTCAGTGCTGTACCCAGTCTCTCCCTGCAAAGCAAAAAAAACCAAAAAAAAACCAAAACTGTTTCAGGAAGCTTAGAGTACTGCATTATACTGTCCAAAACAGTTATTTTTTTAAAAGTAATGCCCACGAGGTTAGTCTCTCAGGCTTTCCAGCCTGGGAAGCAGAGGCAACAGCAATAAAGTCTACGTTAAAGAATATACACACACACCCCTAAAGCTAAAGCCACAGATAGAGACCAATTAAAATTGTTACCATCACCATTTGCTTGCTACCTCTCACAATAGAAGTGTGAGTGCTTTGTAAAAAAATACACTCTCTCAGCCATCTAACCACCAATTTGGCCATCCCAGCTCAAACCTGCCAAGTTGAACTGGCCTGGAGTTGTTATTTTTTATAGGAGCACTCCTGCATTCCCATCTTCTGGCAAAGGCAAATAGGACAGTCACAGCAGAACACAAAACCATTACGTGACTCTCTCCACAAAGAGGACAAGTTTGTCTCCATGGCCTAGTTGCTCACACACCGACTGAATGTCTTTTCATTGGTTCTTCATTAAACAAAGAACAGAAGGAAGTCAGATGTCAGTGTACATAAGCTCCACTCCCTTGACACAGAACAAATGACACCCCCAGTAACCCAAGACACAACAGTCATATCCACCCCGGATACCACCAAACATCCGTGAGGCTTTAGCCACCTGAGAAAGAGCTTGCATGTTCCAAACCCTTATAAGATCCATTTCTTCAATACATTTTTAGACCCTAATACAAGAATTGACAAAAGTACCATTTCACTTTGGAAGAGATAAACCAGTATTCATATTAATGATAAAGGTTTGATTGCTTTTGATTAATTTAGCCTTTTTTGCTGCATGACTGGTTTCCATGGAAATGCAAGCAGAGTAAAAACCCGCAACCA
The DNA here is from genome assembly GCA_013400915.1 of Pardalotus punctatus. Classification (NCBI taxonomy): domain Eukaryota; kingdom Metazoa; phylum Chordata; class Aves; order Passeriformes; family Pardalotidae; genus Pardalotus; species Pardalotus punctatus. The sequence continues at coordinate 166,632 of VZTX01028140.1, forward strand.
GAAGTGAGTCAGTTTTGCCTGTTTATGTCTCCCCAGTTCCCTTGGAAACAGACATTAAAAAAAATAAAAAAAAAAAAAAAAAAGAGTAAAAAGGATAAGGGTCCTGAAATACCTTCAGAAAATATCTTCCCAAAGCTTTATCTCTTTGGCTGCCTTTCCAGAATTAGAGTTGAAAATAACACAGAGCAACAGATGACAGAATAGTGACTTGTTTTTTTAAGGAGACATCAACAGAATATACCTGGAGATGTTTCAAAAACCACATTCACACTGACAAGCTCAAATTGTCTTAACATGGGTTTTGGCAAAAGTCTCTCAAGCAGAGTATATATTTATTTAAATTAGTTCAATGCTAATGTAGAGATAAATAAAATACAATAGAGAACAAGGAAATAGCATCCCACTGTCCTTATACCAAGTATATTTCAATTCTTTAAGAGAGCTGGAAAAAGAAAAAGCTGCCTTGGGGGAATGAGTCCAATATTTCCATAGCCAGGATGCTTTTTAATGGAATCATTCCTTCCTTACAACATATTAATTTTGAAGTTGCAAAATCAGCTATACACATACCAGGTTAAGTAATAAACATCAGTATTAAATTCATCATGTGTAAAAATGCATTTCTCCAAGCTGATAAAGCCAACCTAGGAGGGCCTGTCAGCAAGACTCCATCTCCCACCATACTTTTCAAAGACAACAGTGCACTCTCCCATGAGCTGGATCTTCACACTGCTACAGATAACATCTTCCTTCCTCCTCAGAGCCAAATGCATCAGGGAAGGGGAAGGAATAGGATGGAAGTTATTAGGAAAGAGGCTGCAGTGCATGTCTCAGACCTTCAAAGCCCACTACTATCACTACCATTACTATGCAAGAATTCCCCGACAACCAAGCGTCCAGAAACACAAACAACAGCAGTACAATTATTCACTCTTCTAAGTTCCTTCTAGAATGTTCAGGACAGCTCAACCTGATTACAAACTATTTATTTCCTTGTTTGTCTCCCACATCACATTATCAGTTCTACGTGCTCAGCACACCTCCATACTACTCAACACTTCACCAGAGAGCTGTGGAATCCATCGTTACTGCCTGTCTGGGAGGAACGTGCAGGGACGGTGCACATGTCTTACCACTGCTGTCACAGACTGAAGCTGCATTACAAACATCAAGAAAGAGAAAAAGGAAATCTTACCTCTGTCCTAAACCCTGCTCATATACTCCCAACAATTGCCAGAACTCAAGGGCCCTTCTGCATTCAGTGTTACACCCCTCATTTTTGTCCTTTGCTGCTGCTCTGAGAACTAACAATATACTGTCACCAATATGAAACGAGGCTTGGGGAAGAGTAGCCAATCATGATACTCACTGAAAGGATGAGAGAGGGGTAGCAATAACTGGAGGTTTGCCTTGAATGGAAGAAATAGCTGAACTTAATTTAATGTTAATTAGTTCACATTAGCCAAATTCAATCTATTCTTGTCACAGGAAAGATAAGCCTTAGAGAATTATTTCCTGTTCTCCTTTGTCTTTCGGCAAGGTGTAGAGTCACACAGGGAGAAAAGTCTTGCAGTACTCACTAAGGCATCACTCAAGGAGGACAGATTTAACATTAAGTGGAGAACATTTAATGTTAAGGGAACATTAAGAGAAACATTGATGTGTATCTTTCAGTCTATTTTGAAGTTTAGCCTCCATTCTGGTAGAGGTCAGATGTACATCTAAACAAATTACTTTAGCTATTCATTTACTTTAGCAGCTGAATATACAAACATCCAAGTATCAGGGAGACTAGATTCTTTACACAGTTACCATTCAAATTCATCCATGACAATGATATGCACAGACATCTTCTAAAACATTAAATGAACAAACCACACAAACAGCAAGTAAGCAGATCAAGTGTTTTCCACCATACCCCATAACAAATTTGTTTGTTTCCATGATTAAACGCAGGTGTCAAGTTTACTAAAACCAGTCTCTGAAGAGATTGCAAGGGTGTCAGGTGTCAGGATCAGCTTACCTAGATGCCTCCTCTAGCACAAAGAACAGAACAAAGACAAATGTCACTGCTGAAACTAGGGAGTCACCATTAAACAGATGAAAGATACCGGTCATAAGAAAAGAGAAAATAATTTAGTAAGATAACTCACATGAAATCAATAATCTTCGATTATTAAGGACCCAAAAATTTAACACATCTGACTTCTTTTTGCCTTTGGGAACAGCAGCATTATCATATCAATCTTAAGGAAATTTACAAGGTCACACACTGCATTGTAATTCAGGCAATAAAACCATAACCACTATCACGCACCACCTGTCTCACGCACTTAACTAGGCAAGGCTCCCCTTCAGTAAATACAAAGTATAATTGCCCCATTATAAAATGTATCATATTACACATTCTCAAGAAAGCCTAATCATAGTTAAATAAGTCAATTAAAATCTGTCATTTGTTAACTTCCAAATGCTGATTTATAGAAGCTTAACATTAACTCTTCATATCAAGTTTCCCAATGTAGACTTTCAAATTTCTACTTTAAATTTGCGTAAGTTCCTCCTGTGCTAAATTACATGATAAATAAAATGGATTTTGATACATATAAAACTCTGAAGACCAACCAAAAACCATCTTTACTGTTTCAAAAGTAGCACTTGTCCCTTTACACTGGACTTCCACTTATGCTAATATTTCAAGAAAATTCATCCAGTATTTAAGACACAATCCACAAAAGTGTCTAGAAGGAACAACAGTACAGCCTAAATCAATTGTGACAACTGATAAAGATCAGTAAGCTAAATCTTCAAGCTAGCATCATCACTTTGTACATGCTGAAGAAGCTTAATGCAAGCACTGCAATTTCCAAGAATAAATAAACAACACATTTTACACAAAAGATTAGAAAAAGGGAGACACACACCAAACCAGAAGTCTGTTACGTTACTTCACAGTGCTCCTGTCAGAACATCCTGGGTGCCCAAAAGCAGCCAATGCACTCATCAGAAATCACTAACTAGGATGCAACTTAGAACCATCTTTCCAGGTAAAAGTGTTCCATTTATAGAAATCCACAGCATTTGTACACAGATTTGCAACACTGCATTGCAACCCAAAGTTACCACAAAACTCCCCAGGGAGTGACATGGTGTAAAATAACAAATGGCACACAGAACTGAAGGCACAAGGATTGGAGGAAGAGGACTGGAGACAGTTAAAACCCTCCCCAGCACCTTGGTGTATGGCACATAAACACATAGCTGTTTCTTCACATGTAACAAAGATCACACACAAGTTGTGGCATGAAGGGTTTTTTTGCAGGCCTTTGAAAGTCCAACATGATTTCCTGGTGGCATGAAGGAAGTAAAGGGTGTCAAGTGGTATCATTTCATAACAGATCATCATGAGGTAGCAGATATGGCAAAACTGTTCTTTTAACTATAATTGTCCTTATTTTCTTGCAGGAAGGATTTTCTACACCTGGTCAACAAAAGTGCTACTTTTCAATAATCAAGACTTTTAATTCTCTCTCTGAAACACAAACCTGAATAAAAACATCCCTGCTCAGAAAGGCACTATGCACATCCTTTTACAAATTTAGTCTTACAATACCTTTTCTAGTCCAAGGCACCTTAGCAGTTCTCCTGTCAAAATCAGTGCATCAGCACAAGTGTCATGTCCAAGTCATCATCTGTCATCATGCAAAACTTCTTAAGAGCACATAACAACAGATTTGGAGCATGTGGAGGTAGAAAAACACTAAGTTTAAGAAGCATTGCAGCAGAAACATCTATCAGCATGCACAGAAACACAATACAGTGAAGAAGGAATTTGACCAACGGCTTCTTGTCAATTCTAGATCAGTGTTTTTCAGCTGCTGATCCAGGGAGCAACAGTCAGCTCTGAGACATCTGAAACAGTCTGTGGAACAGCTGCAAGGAAGGCTAGCTTGTGTTTTGGGCAGGAGGGGAGAGGAGGGAATTGTTTTCTTGTTTTTATATTTTCAACAAATAGTTCTTGCATGCAGGCAAAAAAGCAATCAACGCATACAAAAAAAAATGGCAGCAACTGAGCAATCAAACCTCAGCCTAATTTCTGTCTCATTGCAACTGTAACCTCCTATGGCCTTACTGCACAGTACAATCCTCAGATTGTATTCAATGAGGTCAGATGTCTCTTTGGACTTAAAAAGGTTGAGAGACATCCTTTAGATGACAGATAGTTGGCAGATAACAACATGGAAGACAAATGGAAGATGAGGATTTCTGAAGGACAAAGTAAGATGATGAGATAACCAGCATATAGGATTATAAAAAGACATCAAAATTCAGCAGAGGAAAAAAAAAACAACCAAACTTGTCTTAGATATTTTTAAATGTACAGAAGATTTAAGGAACAAAAGCATCAACATACAAACTCTTTATTTTGACAATTAGGAGTCATAAACTAACACAGAATATTCCAAGAACTGAGATTTCTAATGCTAGATTTATAAAGCATGAACCTGCTCTTGTATCCAGTAATAAAAGTAAAGCCATAAAGAGCATTAGGTAGTCACAAATTCGACCCCTTAAGCATACTAAAAGCTCCAGCATTTGAGTGGGCTTAATCACATCCCTCTAACACTACTAAATCAGAACCAACTCACCACTATTGCAACTATGTAACAGACATTTTAGAGAGCCCAGAAACAGTTGCACCGTGCTCCTACTTACTTGAATCCTCCCATCTGAGAAGGTGCAACTTCCACGCAGAATAGTACAGAAATCCCAGTACCAGAAAGAGGCAGAGGGCTAGCAGCAGGTTACGCATAAACACCAAGAGTCCCATCTTCACATTAAATCTGCTCTTCTACACTACCTGAGAAAGAAAAACACATTGAAGTTGAGGTTGGAGCCACCTTCTGCAACGGGCATCCCCTCCAAAACACGCAATCCCATACCCACCATAACGCACAGATCCCAAACCTTTCTCTCCACAAGGTAAAACACACCCGTTACCCCAAAGCACACGAGTGAAATAAGAATTCCCACCCCAGACAGCTGCCGGTTCTGGCCGTCACGAGGGTCAATGCCGCTCCCGAGAGGCGGGGAGTCACCGCCACGCTGTGACAGGGCATCAGCCCCGCTCCTGCCCATTTCAGATCCCCTAGTATGGCATGGCCCTGGCCGCCGAGGCCTGGTGAGCACCGCGTCCTCCCAACACGCCACAGAGCAAATCCACAGCGCCGGGGGTGTCCCGCGGACAGCAGGGCCCGCGGGAGCAGCCGGGGCAGCGTCGGTCCTGGCTGGAGCCCCGCAGAGTCAGTCCCGGGCGCTCCGCGCTGCCCTAGAGGCGGTACCGGCGCCCGGAGAGACGGGCTCGCCGGGCCCGGGCAGGACGGCAGCTCACCGCCGGCTGACAGCTGCAAGCGGCCGGCTGGAGCCTAGGTTTGAACGGGCAGCGACGTCGCCACCGCCGGGCTGCCCCCNCGCCGTGCTCCGCTACCGGCTACGCCGCGCCGCTCCCCGCCGGGCCCCGCTCGCCGCTCCGGCCGCTGTGACCGGCCCTGTCCGCTACCCCCCCGGACCTCCTCACCCGGCCGCCGCC
>VZTX01028140.1:172238-210163 GCA_013400915.1 Pardalotus punctatus
TGCGCGTGCGCGGAGTGCCCCCCGCGCCTTCAGGAGCGGCGCGTGGCGCTGGCGCCGCGGGAAATGGGCCGGCCCCGCTCCCCCCTCACGGCCGCTGGCGGGCATCGCTCCTCTTCCAAATCCCGGCGCCGCTCCCCAGGCACGCCGGGGCTCCTCCAGAACACTGCCGTGCCTCCAGGTATGGCACTGGATCGCCCCTGGGGCGCTGCACCCGCTGTCAGGCTCCGCATTGCCACCGCACAGCACTGCACCTTCCCCCGGCTGAGGCAGCTCAGCTTCTGCCCGGCCGCTGCGCCCCTGCAGTGACACGACATCGCCCGCCCTCCAGGCACTGCATTAGGTGTGCTGCATCTCCATTCAGGTGCACTGCCCAACCACCCAGCACTGCTCCGATGGCCTCCTAGCCCTGCCCCACTCTGCGTAGCCAAGCTGCAGCCACGACACAGAGCAACGCAACCCTGTGGTGCTTCCACCACTGCCCCACACAGCATCTATCCCTGCTGCACACTCCAGCCACCGCCTTCACACCATCTTCCGGCTTCTGCACACCCAACAAAGTCCGGCCCACACCCTGCAGGGCTCTGCGCCACCTCCCCGGTGTGGCACAGCCTCCACCACCGGACCACACGAGGCTGCACGGACCACGCTGGGCGGCACGAACCACGCCAGCTGCTCTTCCACCGCACAGCACAGCTCACGCCATGCAGGCAGTGCAGCTTCCATGCGATTCCCGGGATGTTACAGTCTCCACCTTTTCACTTCACAGCTGCCCTGTGAGCTCTGCAGCACTGGGGCCAGCCTGTGCCGCATTCTTGCTACAGCATTGCCCTCGTTGTTGCTGGCCCCACAGCCTTCTAATGCTCCTCAGGCAAACTCAAGTATAAGGCCTCTCAGGGATGGAATGATAAAGGGAAATTATTATTCATGAGGGGAAAAGTTATCTGAAAGGAAAGAAATTGTGAGAAATAAACATGCATCTTCAATGACCTGCCCAGTGACCCTCCATGAGTCACTGATAACAGAAGAAAAACAGAAGGTGATTTTAAGGGAATCTAAGTAGGATCGTATCCAGCATGGTGGCAGCTCCCACTGAGGTGAGCCCAGGTGCCAGTGTTGAATGGCAAACACTACCTTGAACAGAAGAGAGCTGGCTGAGCACTGCCTGAGCCCGCACCCTGGCAGCTGATAAAAGGCAGAGTTCCTGCAGGTCACAGGGAGGGCTAGTGGGGCTCATACAGCCCCACTTTCAAAGCCAGAAACCCCACTTAGTGCTCTGCACAAATGAAGTGAGCGCAAGCTGGCTGCAAGTGTGGCACCAATGCAGCCAGGCTACCAGAGCTGCCACGCTTCTCTACAGAGACACAAGGGAGTCACCTGTCACACTGAGACACCATTAGCTTTTTTGAACACCAACAACAACTTCTTGATACAGCACAGAAGACAAACAGACTCATGCGAGCAGCCAGGTATCACTGCCAATAGCCCCCTGAGGAGGGAGAGGGGACACAACCACAGCCATGCAGCCCTATCCTCTGCAGGTCTGCCCCCAGCTGCTGCCCCACCAACCCCCAGCTCTCAGGGCTGACCTGCTCAGGATGCTCGTTGCCCTCACCCATCTGAGGCAGCGCCCTTCCCTCCAGCTTTATGGTGAGCTGGCAGCCAGAGCTGGCCCAGACAACCTCCTCCAATGGCCCCAGCTCTGCTGCCAGGCTTTCTTCCAGCAACACCACTGACTCCTGTGCCACATCATGTCTGGCTGGAGCCCAGTTTTACTTTACAAACATTTGCTTTATGCCTGCTCCTCTCTTTCCCTCTGCATCCCTGCATCTGCATAAGCTGGGTCTCTTCTCCCTGCCTCAAATGCCCTTGTCCCCGTGACACGGAGCTGCTGCATTGCCTGCTGCCGCTGCACGACATCTGCTCCAGCTGTCCCCAAGCCTCACCTAAACTGCCCCGACCGTACTGCGTCTGAACCCCGCAGTGTGCAGGCACAGCAGGTGATTTGATTTCAGTGATAAGCAGGGACCTACAGCACAAAGCGAGATAGCGACAAGACTGGAGCTTGCTCCTAAGCCCACGTTTGTCACTCGGGAAACTCTACCCCCGTTATCAGGTGTCAATGTGCTGGAAAGAGCCCAGGATGAAGTCACCCTTCTTGCCAGCCAGGAAAAAACTCAGAAGGTGAGTGCTGTGTAGCTTGGAAAATCAGGTACCAGTGCCTGGCAGCTGTCTGATGGCCATGAGATGAATTAAGGCAATGATTAGTGCAGTGATTTTGTTCAAGTAGCAGGACTTTAGTCTGAACATGTTCCTACTTAGCTTACACATTTCATCCGCAGGCAGATGTCAAGCTGGATGTTGCTAGGAGATAGACAGCAGGGGAATAATTAAGTCTGATTAAATCCTATCATATTGCTGTGCTGCTTTCCAGAATGCTCTGGAGTTTTTCAAAGCCAAACTGACCAAATGATTGGGCAAAAGGTGCAGCCCATCCTGCCTAATAAAACCCACTTGCAGCAAACCTGCTGAGCTTGTGCCAACCCCCATGTCTGCAGAGCATTTCCTGCAGCAGCACTGACCACGATCTAGGGAAGAAATGCTCTGGCAGAGGGCACAGCTGGTCACTGCACTAGCAGGTAGTGCAAGACAGTCAGGGCTGGTCACTGCTTGGAGCAGGCAGTGAGGGGTCTTACTCCTGTGTCCCTGCAGCATTGATGACACTCATGTTGGACTAAGCATGTCTTGGACACACCAGTGTGACCATAATCAAAGCTTCCTTCGGCCCTTCTTTTGAAAGGAGCCCGCCTGGGGCATGCCAAAATTGTTCTGCAAATTCCCCTCATGCATGACACTGAGCACCACAAGGCGTTCCCACTGAACTGACACCTGCCTGCTTTTTTCTTTCATGGTGGCTGAGCCACACACTGTATAGGAGGGGACTCATAAATAACAGCTATAGGTTCTTTTCCCACCAGTAAATAAAGTTATGCTGTAACTATCTGCATCAAACACACACATCATCTTCCAGACTTCCTTCACAGAGACTTCTAACCTCATTTTGTTTCTTTACTCTATAAAAATTACCATTCTAATACTCACACTGTAATCCTTCTCCCCAAATAAAATGTCGTCAAATCAGACCTGATACTAATTAATACAACATTTTATGATTAATTAAATACCACTATATACCACAGCAAAGATCTCTTTCCAGTAATGGCTAGACAGAGATTACCTCTGCTGATGCACAGGCTGGCGGAGTGCAGTCTGGGCTGTAAGACACTTGTAGTTTGTCTTATCTCTCTGACCAAACTTGTTTCATCTTACATACTTGCTATGTATTATTCCTTAATACAAACTCTGAACATGATCAGATTGCGGAGAACACTTTACATTTCTCATGCTCCGGCTATTCTAAGAAAAGAAGTGTTAAACAGCATCAGCACCAGGTCTACACAAGTTAAAACAACCTGAACTTGGCTCAAAAATTCTGTCACCCTCCAGATGTTTTCAATAGCAAAGAATCACACTTACCACTGTGGGCGCAGGTAAACACCTGGAGCCTGCCCAGTCGGCTCCCCAAGTGCTCTGCCTGACTGGACCAGGTTTCCCAGGGTCTTCCTCAGATGAAGTGACCCAGTGGTCCTGCCTGGCAGGTGGCCATGTGAGTGCAAGCACCTGGCCAGCACGCCGCTCAGTAGTTCCTCTCCTTGCAGTAATTCCAATACACTGTGTTTGGTTCACTCATAGTTTCCAAGAGAAGGTAGGCTTGAACTGAAGACAAGCATTGGAGACTCCCACTTTTCTGTGTCTGTTTCAGGAGTCCCTCACTCTCACGTTCAGAAGAGCATCCCACCTCCCTGTGTCTAGCTTCAGCTTGCAGACATACCATTTTGTTCTGCCTTCTGCTTGATTAAAGAACCTTTCAGAGCCTGGCATTTTCTCTTTGTGACACTACACATATGCTGAAAGCAAACCCCCTCTCATCCATCTTTCTGAAAAGCTAAATATACTGAGTTGCTTAATTCTCTTTCTGCCAGGCTTTTCCTCCCACCCTCGAGCCATTTTTTTGCCTTTCTGCTCTATAGAGCATCTCTGATTTTCCTGAATCCTTTTCAAGATGTAGAATCCCACAATGAGCCTCCCTAATGCTTTGACACAGGAATTTAATCTGCTTTTTCCTATTTTCTCTCTTAAAGGGCAGCATTAGTCCTTTTTACCCTAGCATCAGGATAAAATTTCAAGCAGGATTGTTCCAAATCTTTTCCAGACCCCCTGCTGGCAGGTTAGAACCACTTGTATCTCAGCTGCACATCCAGGAACTGGTTGAATGGAGTTTGATGGTTGGGGACATCTCCACTCCCACACACCTCCCTCACTTGCTCCCTGTCCAAGAATCACGGATGTCATGGTTGCCACATTTGGGGGCCTTAGAGAGCTGAGCCTGGCAGGCCTTAGGAAGGTTTGCTGAGCCCTGGTGAGCTATCCAGGAGCAAATGTCCCACTCCCAGTAAGTCACTGTGCTGTGAAAGAGAGGAGAGCACAGAACCAAGCAGTACCTGCTGGCATCCAGGCTGGTTTGAGTGTCTGGGAAATATTTTGCAATGCTTGTTAATATTTTACCTAACCTGCTCAGAGTGGCAGCCGTCCCAGCGGAATCTGTGCACTGATCAGTTACCAGGCTGCACACCATGAACACAGCCTCTTAAAAATAATAGGCTAGGTGAAGGTTCCATCTTTAATTCTACTCCTTAAGAGACCAGCTAAAACAATATCCCCTCAGCAGCCTCCCCAGTGGAGCCTACCTGAGATCTGGGAGTGAAATAGGGAATCACGCTCAGCTCATGTGCCATCACTGGATATCACAGTGCATTTCTTCATGCCAGTGCTGCAGGAACATTGAATGAGCCCAGCTCCAGTTGTGGCCATGCTGCCTCTCCAAAGCCAGGAGTGCTGTCCTTGAGTTTCTGAGATGATTGCTGAATAAACCTGAATTTCAGAGATGGTTAGAACTGTGAGGGCCATGAACCTCAAAGGGTTCATCTTGAGCCCTCCAGCCAGGCATTACTCTATCCCCTTTCATGCCATAAAAATAGCTGGAAGAGTCAGGCAAGATGGGCAGGTACTGTCCAGGCATGGCTTCCTCTCAAATGGGAACGGCAGGAGTTACTCCATCTCACATGTTGTCACAGAGAGGAGGGAATTTGGCAAAGCAGTAGCACAAGGAGAGGCTGCAGCTCCCCAAACCAGCCACCTTCATGCCACAGGCCCAAGTAATTTGCAAACTCTTCAAGACTTAATCACAGACTCTCCTAAACACACATATTAATTTTTAATGAATGGTCAGCTGGTAGGAGGCCAGCATAATCTAAAGCAATGGGCAGAGAAATGGCAGAGAGCCCCAGACCGCCACTGGGTAGGTGAGAGCACGCTAAGGGCATCCTGAGGCTGTTACAGAGCATAGACCTTGCAGGGAAACTCCTCCCTGGGCAAAAGGAAAGATCTCGCTGCTGAGAGCAGGAGCATCTATAGAGAACATTTTGCCTTCTCTACTGCTCTCAATAATGCTGCAGGATTTTAATTGAAAGTATGTATTATAAAGAATTAATAAAACTCAAGTAGATTAACAACTACACGCATTAACAGCTACATTCTGAGATCTGTCAGTGAGCCAAGCCTTAATGGGGAGACTTCAACAATGGGAACCGTACTTAGACCCCCAGTGACCCCTGGTCCAGTGCCATTTAATAGCACTGGATTGTCTGGATGATGAGACGAAGGCTTACATTTGGGGCTGATAAAACACTGAACAGGCTGCTTGCTGCTACAGCATGAGCTGAGTGGCCTGGGAAGATGATCACAACTCACAGCACAGTGATGGGCTGCAAAGGAAGGTTCTTAGGAACGGAGAGGACAGGCTGTACCGCAGGGTGCAGAATCTCCCTGAAAGCAGGGGTGGGAGGTGGAATTAAGGAAAAAAAGCTGGAAAAGAGCCATCCCCACACATGACTACTGCTATAAGCTTGCAGCACAGCACCTTGGCTCTGAGAGCCACAAGTCAGAGGAGCATGGAGGGTTTTTCCAAGCAGAGCTACAGCTCTAGCAAAGCCAACTTGATGTCTGGTCCAGAGCAGCAACACCACCACAAAAAAGGAGTTAAGGGTTCGAAATGCGGCAAATAAGGCTGAATAGGTTGTGAGGAGTACAGGCTACTTCACCGCCCCAGAAGAGGGTCTCCTCACTGCCAGAGGGAATGGAACATTGGTATGGGCAGAAGGAAGTGCAGGAGCCAAAGGCAAGAATTTGAAGATGGGAAAAAGTCAAGTCTGAAATTAAGTAGAGCATGGTCACTGAAGGCTGCAGGGGCAGCCATCCACACCATGCAGCAGCTTGCAAAATAAGTTTAGATGCTCTCAACATTAGTTTTTTGATATCTGTGACTTGGGCATGAAGAGATGCCACATGGACATGGTTGCTGTTTTGCCCTGACCTGTATGCACCCCTCCTGATCTGTTCAAACAGCTCCAGCAGCAAAAAGGAGGCCAGGACTGATTCCTGCATGCCAGAGAAGGCAGTGGGGAAGGTGCAGAGGGCTCTGCCTGAGGACAGTTTTGTTCACCTGCTCTTCCAGCTCATGCACGTCTTTCTAAAAACAGGTACAACAGCCTGAGCTGGCTCTGTGGCATTACAGTGCCCGCAGCAGTGCTCATTGCCAGCCCTTGACCCAGGGAATGCCTCATTTCCAGACTGGAGCTTCAGTACTTAATTACTTGCACAGGAACAAACAATACCTTTTGCACCTTTAGCTGTGGTGATGGGGCCACTAGCTCCACTTTTCATCCTGTTCAACCTGAACCTCCTCTCCATTTCTCCCTTGTGCCTGGTGAACTGGAGCCTCTGAACCCAAGTAATGCACCAACAACCTTCATACAACACAGCAACCAGCTCTGTTACTCATACTTATCTCTCCCATACATGCGCAAGTGAGCTGATGCCAAAACCCACAGCATAAGTACAGCAGCACAAGTGCCCGAGTCAGTCTCCACTTCAGGTTTACAAACCTGCCCCATTTGTGTCACTCTGATCTCTTCCCCATGTGCCCAGAGGAAATGGTTGACCATGCTGCCTCTGGTAAGCAACTCCCAGGGCATGTCTTGTCTGCAGAACCACGGGTTGCACCCCTGTGTGGGTGACTGCCCCTCTCAAAACCCAGTGATGCTCCAAGGAACATCAGCACCTCCCAGGGTGCAGGGCCATGTACCCAGAAAGAAGGTGCTCTTTACAGCATCCCACTGCCTGATCACCTGAGACCAGGGCAAACATGATGCTCAGGAAAGGGATCAAGGAGATGGGAAGTAGCAAGGGCAGGGGGCAAGAAGAGGCAGGAGGACGGGAAAGCACCAGGCACCTCAAATGCTGCAGTCACAGGGAAGGTGGTGGGAGGAGGTACTGGTGCTGCTGGTGGAGGTCATTCACCTGTGGTCATGAGAACGGCAGCCTGGCATGGGGCATGGGGCTGGCAGGGGTCCAGCTGAGGTAGCCCTGACATGTCCCCGTGCCTTCCTTCCCCACTCCTGGGCGCTGAGGCGTATCTGCTCCTTTTTGGGAACAGGAAGAAAGGAGAGGAGCCACCCAGAATGGTGTGGGTCATAGGGCCTGTGTGGGAGGGTGCAGGGGCTGAGGGCTTGGCTTGCATTGCACTGCCCCCTGTACTACAGGACATGGCCAAGGGTTTGTGTTCTGCTGTGAGAAATGAACATGCTTGGAGATTCAGCAATCGTGTCAACCTGTGCATTCTTGCAGCTGCTGCTTATAATAGGGAGTTAGAGCAGCCCGGGGGAAGTGCCCCTGGGGGCACTGTTTGCTGGCAGGATGCAGGCTAACAGCAGCCATGAGGAGGCAGATGCCAGCCACGGACAGGGGACATAGACCGGTGCTGTTGAAGCACCTCAACGCCCCCAGGTACCTCACTCAAAGTCACACAAGTCCATGGTGGTAGGTATGAGTGAGAACAGGACTAAGGGGAAACAGGATCCTTGTGTAGTAAGTGGGATCCTAAACAGTGAATGTACAAAGCTGCCAGCCATGGAGGATTCTGCCCCTGTCCCAGCAGTTACAGGGGAGCAGCCAGGCCAGCAGGTCCTTCGTTTTCAGCTGCAACCCACCCCACCCAGCCACAAGAAGGTGGGGACAGAGCTCAGCCTCTCCCGCAAAGCTTTTCCATCCTGCTCCATGGGAACCAACTCCCTGTGCCACAGCCCAGGGAGTATGAATTTTCTGCAGCCACCCCCAGAACCAGTGCTATGCTGGGGGATGCTGGCAGGTCCACAGGGTCAGGCAGAAGCAGCTTCTCAGGGTTTAAACTTTCCAGGCCTCAGCAGCCAGTTGAGGGAGGTTTGCACCTGCAGCTGGACTGGTCCTTCCAATGCAGGGATGGGGGAAGCCAACCACAGCAAGGTGTTGGTACCAGTGACATCCTCTCTGACAGACTGGTTCCGTGTGAATGGGGTAGATTAGCATTGCTGATTTGCACAGTCACCCAGACAAGTACTGTATTCAGAATCCAGCACCTACAACCCACCGGGGCTGGCATGTGAAGCTGGGTAGAGCAGCCTGCCCCAGCCCAGCTCCCCTCCAACCCAGCCATAGACACTGTGTAGGACAGTTCTCCCCTCTGCCAGCACTCAGGACATAGTCAGGGCTTGGCACTGTCACCTCCCAGCAGCACTGCCATTGTGTGTGCCTGGGGCATCAGACACCTGTTTCAAGCCAGGCCTCCCCAGCAGTGCTGAGGGACCAGCTGCAGACAAGCCTGGCCACAGATGGCCTTATGCCCCAAGTCTCCTGTTCTCCACCATCTCATATCCCAGTCACTACTCCTTCCATTCCACCAGCTGCAGCCCCACACAGGGCTCTGATGAAAAGGAAAAGCTTTGATCTCTTTTTCCACAGAACTGTCCAAGCCTCAGGCGCTGCAGAAAAGCCAAACGCCTCAGCTGAAGGGGCTCCCCATTTCTGTGACAGCAAGTGACCATGTGCAAGCATGTCCATACTTCAGTCCCATAGCATCCAATTCCTCCCTCCTTTTCCTTCACAAGCCAGGGAATACCCTCAAGGTCAAGAGCCAGTGAAGGTGCATGAGTTCAGAGGGAGAAGGATGGTGGTATTCTTGCACCAGTAGCTGTACTCAGCAAACCCAGAGCCACAGCACCCAGTCAGTGCTGCCTTCCCTGGAGGAATGGCCCACGCTTCTCCCATTGCTCCAGGTGGCTGCAGCTGGGAGAGATGTGGAATGAGCCTGTCATCTCTCCTTCATCAGCACAGCCAGGCCTAAAAATATCCCAGAGTGGGTTGATGGTGGATGTGCTACAGTCTCCATTATGCAGATGGAAAGGGCTGGTCCCTGCCAGAGTGCCTGGGGCAGCACCAGCTCCTCTGCCCTGAAGTGGATCTTTGGATCCTGTGCTGTGCTGCAGTAATCTCCATAGCAGAGGGGTGCCAGGGACAGACCAGAGCCAGGCACAGCATCACCGCTGGGGATGTCCTGGCCAGGGCAGACACACAGCTCCACCGGCATTGTCCCTCCTGGGGCATGGGACTGAGCAGGGTGGGGATGAGAACAGGGAGTTTCACAGCCCACTGCCATGAACCCCTAACGATGATGAAATGGGGAGCTGCCCAGGCAGCACATGATGAGTCAGAAGTGCACCCAGGCAGCCGAGCTGACAGCACCGCATGCACATGCACAGGGGCACAGGGAGCTGAAGGGCAAGTTAGCAGAGCAGCCACAGCAGGAGTGGGATGAGCCCTCTGCCCACAGGAAAAGACAGAGGAGCACAAGAGCAAGGGGCCAAGTTTGCATCTTGGCCAGGAAGAGGGCTGGCTGGCCTCATGTCCTGCAACATGCTGCCAAAGGGCAAAGCTGCCAGCTCCTCCCTTCCCATCCCTGCATGTCCCAAATCCACAGGGCCTGACAGTGAGCACAGCTGCTGATGCGGAGCCTCGGGCAATCGTTCCTTCAATAAACCTGACAGAGTGGGAAAATGAGCAGAGACACTGCTGGAGAAGTCAGGAGGGATGTACCAGCTCTTCTAGGAATGGCTTACAGGATAAGATCATGAATCCAGCCCCAGAAATTATGGCTCTGACATAGGCTCTTGGCCAGCAAGCAGAGCCAGATTTCATCCCAGCCTCACAGGTGTCCCCAGGATGTCACAAGCATCCTTGACCGCAATCCTGAAGTGCCATTTACTCACCCCCACTGCACGCTATGCTTTTGTCAGATCCTGGGCCAGAAGTGCAAGACCTCTGAACAGCCAAACCTCTCCTGGAATAGTGACACAGTGTCAAGGCCACACAGACTGGGTAGCACTTCCCAGACAGACATGCTCCAAGCACAGACCTGTTGCACCTCTCCTTGCACCAGACCCTTTGGCAGGTCCCACAGCCTGCAAGGAGCTGTCCCCAGAGAATGGAGCCCTGAGCAATCTCACCTGCTTGTGCTGGAGGACAGGTTGTGTTGAGAGAGGAGACTGTAACAGCATATGGCCCAGTCATAGCCAGGCATCTGTTCACTGTGAAGTGGAAAGTCTGCCTCAGCAGGTACCAGGCACCTCTCCAAAAAGGTTGCACAAGGGCCCTTCTGTCCAGTGGCTTCTGGAGGAAGAAGGGAGGACCTGCTGTGAGAGATGATGATTGTCCAGTCCCCAAGGATCACCCCCATGGCCCCACCCCTACACTCTCGCTGGGAACAATCTGTTCAGCCTCCACACAGCCAGCACTCAACTGGAGGATGCTTCTTTGCAGAGTCTGCACAGATGGGAAAAGGACTGATCCACATCCCCCAAATCTGCCCTCACAAGATGACAGAAAGCAGAGGACACAGACAGGCAGGAGGGATCCTAGGCAGCTGTCTCAGCCAGCATGGTCCAGGGCAGCAGTAAAGGAACCAGGCTCCTGAAGAAAGACCCCCAGCACACTGTGCCAATGCAATGCCCCACACAGGCAACAGTCCAGCACCAAACAGGCAGGGCAGTGGGGCAGGAGAGACCTCACTACACTAGGCTAGAACCTCTTGAAAGAGCTCGTCTGGAGAAGGTGAGGATCAAGGAGCCCTTCCTCGTGCTGGCCCATCAGGTGCTGACGTGCCTGGCTCCCAGCCCAGCAGCTCGGAGTCACGCAACTCCCATGAACGCTCTCTTTCTTCTTCCCGCTGCAAAGCCCTTGGCAGCCCCTCACCCGCTTCCACTGGGGAGGGAGAAGAGCCAAGATCTCCTTTTCTGTCCTTTCCCCTTGCCAGGCTCTGCACAGGGCTGAGGGCCCAAGTTGGGGGTGTCTCCCTGCTGATGACAGCACTGCAGAGCTCTGCTCCCACAGGAGTCCCCCTCCAACCAGTGAGGAAGAGCAGGGTTGACCCAGCCCCACTGTGTGGACAGCTCAGGGTCCAAGCAGGATGCCCTGTGCTACCTCTGCATATGAAAGCCAGAATAGCAGAATATGAGCATTTACAGTTCTGCCAGTCCCTGTGGACACCAGCTGTTAAATAGTGTTTGGAAACATCTATCCAGCTGGAACTGGGAAAGCCAGAGAGGACTCAGGACAGACCCATCTCCGGCTGCCAACACAACTGCTCTCTTCATCCTGCCCTGGCTCTGCTGGGCCTGGACAAGCAAAGCTGTGTTCCTGCTGCAGAGCCAAGTGGCCTGGGCAGCCATCCACCACAGGCAAAAGCAGCTCCAACCACACAGGCTGCTCAACCCTTCAGTGTAGCTGCTCCCCATCATCAGTTTCCTTGCTCTGCCCTGTATCATACCACTCCCTTTTTTCATGGAACTGTCTGCAAGTTAATTGCTCCTCTGCAGCTGCAGCCCATCAGCACCCACCACCCACACTAAAGGCATCCATATCCCGCACCGAGTATACCATCACTTCTTTTTAATTGCTTGTGGCTATCAGGAATGAAGTTTGAGTTAACAGTTGCTGTGAGGATAAGCAAGAAAATTAACCCAAAAGTTGCAGAGCTACTGTATTCAACAGAAGCAGCTGCCATGCCTCCCTAAATTCAGCAAGACTGTGGGACTGAGTAACTATACTACTTCACGTAGTTTGCTTTGGTCTATAGCATACTTGTTGGGCAGTAAAGGCAGGTTTGCTCCCAACCTTATATGGAGGACTTGAGCCTGGATATGAAAGCCAGCCACCCACCTTGCCTACAGCCTGTGAGGAGGCAGCTCTTCCTTCAGCCAGCAGTGTGTGGGTAGTGGTGAGAGCATCCCACTTCCTGGGGTGTCAGGCAGCATGAGGGGCCCATGCTGCCAGGCAGTAACCCATGGGAGGTAGAAGAGCCCAGACAGCAGGCCTGTTTCACTTCTCTCCTGCATCATGTACTGAAGGTGTTCACAGCCCACCAGACCATGCATAACAGTGGGAACATTTCCTAAACACAGAATTCCAGGCCAAAGACACCTCTTCTCAGGCTCCCCTACCTCACTCAGTTTTGTTTTGAAATTAACATACATACTACACCATTAAAATCTTTTTCCAGTACCTTCCCACATATTTTCCTCATTTGCTAGGTGCTGTCAGAACTGTTTTGATGCTTGAGTTGTCACATTACTCATGCTGCAGCAAGGAGGCTGTGGCAATGCTTCTGCATGGATCTGCCACAGCTTCATCAAAAGACAGCAATCAGGTGAATGTTTCCCATTCCTCTGGAGACCATTCTGGTGAGGTCAAAGGAAACTGCAGATACATACCCTCAGCTATGCCCATTCCTGGAACCAAGCAATAAACCCCACCTGAAATGTTGCACTCTTCATTCATCTAAGGGAGAAATCAAAAGCTGTGCAACAGCTCTAACAGCAATACAATAAAATGAAGTCTGATTATGGGAAAAGAGGAAAAGGCTTATTTTAGCAATACTCCATTGTTGTTCATATTGAACTGAAAATACTTCACACTTTACACTAATCTAAATGCCCACACTGGAAGGTTTTGTGCAGCATCTACAAATTTGTCACGGAAAAGGAGACACTATAATTTTCCCCGAATTATGAAAGCTGGCTCCAGGAATACCTGGCACATTAGGTTTCAAAGATATGAGCAGAAATAACACTACAATAAGCAAATTCCTCCAAGGTCACTTGGTGTATCAGTAACAAAAATCCCTGAGCTAAAGTAGAAGAATCTCCTTTCCCTGACTGCCAGTTCAGCAGGTCTTAACCAGCACTGTGAAATTCAAGAGTCAACACCTAAGTAAGGAACAGAGCTGTCTGAGACTGTGCCCAGGTAAGATTTTCTGATGACTCCTCTTCTGACACTCTCAGCTACAGAGGGAACCTAAGGTAACTCAGTTCTTGCTGCAGATGTCTCAGCTCTGTGTTTCAATGAGGACAGATGACTCTGGTTTCATCCCTGTTCTAGTTGAACAGCCAAGCTGGACTGAGTCCTTAAGTAACAGAATTCCACTTAGGCCCCTGAGCGACACCTGACAACTCACTAGATAAGCATTAAGGAGATGAATATTAGAAAAGAATAATGCTAATAGAAGAATTAGAAGCATGATGAGAATTTCCAAGTTCCATTGCTTTAGCTTTTAAATTAGTTTACAGATTGCCTTTTTTGAAATTAGATTTATTTCTTGAGGAAACTGAAAACAACATACAGGCTACCAGAGTCTTGATTTCAGCCCATGTTCCATTAAAAAACAAGCACAACCGCAGACATGTCGGACAACAGGAGCCGAGTTAAAGAATGGAAGAACAGAGATGCATTGGAAGCCTTAGGATATGTGACTGTGCTCCTCAAACAGTGCAGAATCCATTCAACCCAGCTCAAAACACCAGGAAGCAAGAAGAAGCAAGGAGAATGGGTGCTACTACTGACAGTATTGCCTCTGGTCATCTGAGAAGTCTGCTGATAAAAAAAGAGGTCTCCTAGAAGTCCAGCCACAGGCAGAAACACTGCTGCAATCAGGTGCTTTACAAAGAAAAGTCATACTTTTAAAATCTTACGAAAAGTTATCACTGATTTGTGAAGCTCATCCTGAATTAAGGGCAAGCCACTATTTGTCTATACAAAAAAATGCTTCTTGTGGGTCCAACCTGAACCAGTCACAGATGGAAGCTTCATGAAAAGTGAAGTAAAGAGGTCTACTGCCTTCAGCACCACATACAATGGACCTAACAAAGGGCCACCAGAGCTCTTACAGGGCACATTGAGCATGATTTTGTACTGAACATATTCAAGAAACACCTGACTAGCTGATAATCTGGCTGCACCTTATCCTCAGTGGAATGATGCTGTAAAAGGGATAAACACATTTCCAAAAAAGCCAAAACCACTGGAGAAAATTATCAGACATGATAAAAGTCTAGGTAATGAAAAGCCGATGTACTTTTGAGACAGCTGCTCTGTACAGAGCTTTTATTGCTATCTGTTATGCTTCAAGCCAAAAACCGAATTGCTTTTGCAAAGTCAAATAATAAGGACCCCTCGAACATCAGGGTCACCAATTTTCAGCTCACAGAGAAAAGCCAAAATGCAGTTTAGTCCCTGCAGTAGGTAACAGTGTGCTCACATTTGAATAATGCAGCACAAGAACTGACAGGAAAATTGGGAAGGCCCTTTGTCTCAGAGTGCAGGATGACAGAGGTTTCCAACACAGTGCAGTCAACTGACAGGAGGAAATCTGGCACCTGCAGAAAACATGCAAAAAATAGGTAACAAAGCTCCTGTTCCAGATCAAATACTATGCATAGGAGCTCTTGAAAGTCACTTAATACTGTTAGAGGTGAATGGCAAAACCTGCTGGAGGTGAACAGTAGAATATCCTTAGCTGGAAAGAACACACAAGGATTAATAAAATCCATTCTTGGCTATGCACAGGACAACTCCAAGAAACAACCCCAAGAACAACACCACGCCAAACAAATTGAGCTGTTTCCTACTAGGTCATCATTTTAGAAGGAAGTTGTTGAGCCAGGTGTTTGCAGTACAGGTAGCATGTGGCACCTAAAAGGTACATTTAAGTTCTATGGCAGTTTGGGGAGAAAGCCTGAATGCAGGCATGTTTTCCCTTTAGGGAGAGTGGCAGATTGAGACAAGGAGTATGTTTTTCAGTAACACACAAGTAGTGTTCAGCCTATGAGAAGTTAATACCAAATTAACTCTGACAGAACAGAGGCAAGTTTGTTAAAGCCCTGCCAGCTCTTCTCCGTGTTTGCTCACAGCACATCAGAGGCCTACATACAAGCTCAGATGTCAAAGTGCCATTTTGCTCATATTGCCCGGACTAGATTAACTGCAGCTACCAGACTCTGGTCTTAACAGATCCTGGTTTTATCAAGCCAACTATGCCATTCATAAGGAAGCCATTTAATACCCTGAGACCAGGAGTTTTGGACATGGGAAAAGGAAAAAAGAAAGCCCAAACCAAACCAAAAACCACGAAAGAAAGCCATTATCTCATTTCAGAATCTGTTTAAGCCTTCCAATACTGATGAACAAGGCATTCCACCATAAAAACAGGACAGATCACCTCTATGCAAAACAGTGATTGTGCAAATCTTTGCTACTCAGAGCATCCTCCTGACCCTATAAAAATGTAGGGCTAAGATTTTCTGTATAAAAGTTGCAGTTTATTTCTTTTCTGATCAAGAGTTGTATTACTACTCAATACTACATTTTATTGCTAATCACAAATCGATGCACCGGGGTTTCAGAAGGGTTTGGTTTATAGCGTTTCTATGTAACAAAAGGAAAAAAGTTACAAATCCAGACTTTGCAGACACATTGCCATGTCCCTATAGAAGCAGGGATGCATTAGGTCTGTTTCATTAGAAAATTCTCCTCTTGAACAATTTCTGGAGAACACACAATCATGATTTTCTCAAGTAGGAAAATTTATCCCATCATTCCATGCAAAAAGAAGGTGGCCAATCTGCTCCACAGCCTAAAATCCCTCTCCTACAGAATGGGAAAGGAACATGCATTTACACTGCTCCTACTGTGGTGTTTTAATGCTTAAATTACAAGGAGCAAGTTGGCACATCTTCCAGGTATACCTACTACCCAGCTCAACGCAGCTTCCTATGGCTGGAGTAGCAAGTTTGCTCCACCACAACTGAGATGTGTCCTAATACTCTATAAAAATGCTACGGTAACCTTTGCCAGATGGGAACATGGCAGCACTCCTGCTTCAGAAGAGCACTGCACAGCCTTTCAGTAATACACACAGCTCAGTGCATACTTCATCTGCCTCAGACTCAGTATTAGCTGCTGTAAGCAAAAGCCTGCGGACACACAATAGAAAGTGCTGCCCCAGAGGAAGGCATACACTTCAGATACTGCTGCCCTGTCATCCCCAATACTGTGATGCTTGGATTTCAAGAAGGGAGAGTTAGGACTGTCCCTTTAGTCATATTGCCTTAGAGAAACTCAAAAAATACTCTTTGGGAGCTGAATGTCTATTGGGAGCTGAACACCTATTCTTGTTAGAAGGCTGCACTGCACAAGGCTCCAGAGAGATTTCACTGGTTCTGAGGCACATACTATCAACAGTTAAACTTGTGATTAAGTAACTTAAAAGCGCTATCAGAACAAAAATATTAAATGGAAGGTTAAATAATTTGTCCTACAGGATTCAATTTCACATTTCACCTGTTCATACAAGCACCTCCTGTCTGTTCAGATCTGAACAGCCTACAGCTCAACCTCAGAAAGGAGGCGCTGAGAAACAAGAGACTGAAGCTGCTTGCGACAAAAAGATGGATATAAATATAAAAGAGGTTCCATTTCCAGCACCAGTAATACTGCCTGCTCAAGCCCAGGTGTGGTCACCAGGGAGACTCCTAAATTCAGGAACATTATTCAATTAAAACAATAGACCATACTATCCATTCTGTAGCTGCCAGGATTCCTGGCAAAAACTCCCCAAAGAGTTTGCCACCTGTCAAAATTGTCTCTAAAGAAAAAGCAAGACTGCTCAACAAGATGAAAGCAACATCCCCAAGCTGGCTTATTTGGTAAGGACCCAACTTCAGACCAGCAGGCTGCAGGCAACAGCTTCAGCAAATGGGATCTCTTTCACTATCCAACAGCTGCCTTACAGCTACTGCGGAGCATCAGCTTTTTAGCTTCCTTAAAATATAAAAGAACAAAACCCCAAAAGAAACCCTGGATTCAAAGCATCCAAATATGGCCTGTTGTACTGGAACGTTTAAATCCTTGGGGGAGGCGGGCATCTTATTTCTCTGCCACAGGCAGCGTTTACTCCATAATGGCCCGGTACAAGGCAGGTTCAATATAATCTTCACGGTAGCGTGAATTGATCACTCTTTGTCTCTTCCTCTCTTGGCTGACCTCCTTCTCTTCAAAGATCTCTGTGAAGCGCATATCTGAAGCTATTGACTAAGAGAAAAAGACAGAATTAGTCACTAGAGCACAGACCAAATCCCTGTCTCTACATCCTCCTATTGCATGTAAGAAAGAATGAGCCAAGACACTTGGGAACATTCAGCCTTCTTCAAAAACTGACGAAACGCAAAAAGAAAAATATTTAAGAAACTGTATTTTCAGGTCTGGGGATAAGTTTAAGTGAACTGCAATCAGAGATCTAAAGAATCTCAAGTTTCAAATGAAACTGGCCACCTCATTTAAATTCACAATCACTTTCTCAAAGTAATAAACAGAGTCAGCTGTTCCAATTTTCAAACAGTCTAGTACAATTTCTGCTTTATGAAGCAAGTATGTTTAAACACCTGGTCACAGATTTCAACTATAATATGTTCTTTCTTAAGTCCCCAAGATCCTGTGTGCCTGCCAACAGATCTGCATCAGAGTGTGCATGTTTGTTCTGTAAAGCAAGACACCCCAATGTGCTGTCTGTAACTACAACTTTTGTAGTGGGAAGTGTAAAGCAGAGAAACAGGGAGTGTGGGATCTCCATCCTTATTGATAATCAAAACTTAATTGGAGACACCCCTGCGCAACTCTTTCTGAAAGTTACCCCTGTTTGGAACAGGCATCTGGAGACCTCCACAGGTCCTTTCCCACCCAAATCATTTTACAGTCTCAAGAATGAGCCAGCTCTTCTGATGCAACCCTACTAAGAGCTTCTCAGAACAAAGGGTAAATGAAGGAACTTGGCCATTCTTCGCACTGGAAACAATGGAACTTACAAATACAGGTATAAAAGGGCATTAATGTGATCTCCCAATCAGCTAGTCCATGATACAAGCTCACACCCTGCAAGAGAAATTCTCTCCATAGGGAGACAGAACTTTTCTTTTGTAAGTACTGAGTTTTGCAATGATTGAGGAGAGTACCAGATTGTAATCTGCTGCTGCCATGTGCTCATATCACTGTTCAAGCACAAATTGAGTTAAATGAACTTCTTTAGTAGAATTTGCACCCCGTTTACCTACCAGCCTTGACTTCACTCTCTTAGGAAGCTCCTCTTCAAGAGTATATACATCATCCCTTTTTACCATCAGCTGTGAACCATCTTCAAATTCCACCTAGAAGAGAACCAGAAGTTGTTCTGTCAGAAGTCTCACAAGTTAGAACCCTCCCACAGCTACCCAGAACTTGCCTTCTCCCCACAGAGCTCTCTCATGAAATAATCTTCTACCACTTGAATTTGTAAGCTACATATGCACCTATGCACACTGAAACAGACTTTAATCAAAACCTCAATAATCTCATGACAGTAATAGCCAAACAAGTTTCGGGAAATTCTTTTAGCACCTTACAAGACAGTCTGGCTGTTCTCTTTAATACTGCCTAAATATTCATCCTTTTGGAAGCATGAAAGACATGGTGCACTCTCACTAGAGAAAAGCAAAAATAAACTTATTTTCAGTAACTTAAACTAGAGGAACACAGTCTGATGAAGAATTGCAGACCAGCAGTTTTCAGAAGCAGACACTTTCAAGTAGGTAGCCAGATGTACATAGAGCTGCAAGCTGTAACACTTCCAGCAACTGTTGCCAGCATCTGTCATTGCTGACATAGTGAGGGTAACTTACCCTGGAGTGTTTAAGTATGACTCCCCTATAGCAACCCTGTTAACATGATTGGCTTGTTCTGAGTGATGAATTTTCAGACAGCAATTTCTTACCTGGTACATCTGGATAGCATGTGATGCAACAAACTTGGCTCCATAAACTTGTCCGTCTGTCCATCTCACCTGCACGACTTCCCCTTCAGCAGGGGGACCTAACTGAAGACAGTCGCGACTCTAGAATGAAGAGGGAAGATGGAAGGGACAAGAAGGGTAAGCAGCTTCCTTATGTGAAGATTCAGCAAACACCAAGAAGTCACACTGAACACACCACTCCAACAATTCTCCATTTTAGGGATGGAGAACTAGGCTGAGAGACATCCATTTAAGTCATCTGCATTTAAATCCCAACAGTGGTACCAACTTCAAAGTATTTGATGTAGGAATGGCATGCAAGTGTCAGCAAGTTTTCCTTCAGACCTACCATTGCTAAACAGCCAGAGATCAGCTGCATTCCCTGTAATACCTGTCCTTACATGGCCTCAGTTAAGTCATTCTCAGGTAACATCCCTAAGGCCCTCCTACAGCACATCTCAGCCACTACAGGACCCAGGGAACAATTACCAGAACCCCTGATGTGTCTGCTCTACAGCAGCAAGAACTGACTCATATCATGTGTCCTATGCCAGAACCTCACTGCACAACGTACCACAATGTCCTCTGGGTACAGGTTATCACTGAAGGAGCCATCATCAAAGTTGACCTCGTAGAAAGTTTCCTTTGCAAGGCTGACCACTTCACATTGATAGAAGCGACCATTCTTGTGCTTGCTGATGACTATCTGTCCAGGGGACAGATCCTGGAGTGCAGCCTTAGCTCGCTGAGAAGAGAAAAAAATCACTTTTTATACAATGACTCAATAAAGAATGTGTTGAAGACTATGGCTCCAGTGCTGGCAGACAAATGCAAAACATTTTATTTCAGGTAAGTTACTCTACTTAAGACATCAGCAGCATAATTTTTAGAGAAGTTCTGCCTCCAGAATTTTAAATGCCTGAAGTCTAATCTGTTACGTGCTGCTGTCCTTAATTTACTTAGTAAATTAGGTTCTCGTTTTTCAGAGTGATGGAA
The DNA here is from genome assembly GCA_013400915.1 of Pardalotus punctatus. NCBI lineage: Eukaryota > Metazoa > Chordata > Aves > Passeriformes > Pardalotidae > Pardalotus > Pardalotus punctatus. The sequence continues at coordinate 192,373 of VZTX01028140.1, forward strand.
GGTCTTTATAGAAAACATTGTTTAATAGATTGTTGTGGTGTTGGTTAAAAAAGGCTACATGGAACTTTAGAAACTAATCAATCACTTAAATGTGAAATTCTATGACCACTCATACAGACTGCTGGAGCACTGGCACTAACTCCTGCATATTAAGTATCACAGCCATAAGCCCCACTACTATTCCTCATTACAACAGCCACAGGAGGGATGTGATGTTTTCAGTCCTTCTCACCTGCAAAATAAAGTACAATAAAGGACCTGACTCAGAGTAGCAGCAAGGCTGATATCAGAATCCAAGACAAACACCATTAGATCATATTAAATAATGTGAGACAGCCAAGCCTTCAATGAAGTTTCAAAAAAAAAAAAAAAAATCATCACACAATCTATAAACTTTTCAGTCCTTCCAAGACACTGCAGTTCAAATCATGGGAATAACACACCTACTCACCTCTGCCTGAGATGGAGTCTTGTGCCTGAAGCAGGTAATGAAGACAACAAATGGCCAGTCATCAGGCTGCATCATGACTCCTGCTGCTTGGGCACAGCTGACATGAAAGGATGTGGGGCACCGACCATGTGAGCACTGTACACAGCAACCTGCAATTCTCTTTCTCCTCTTCTTGCAGAAGATGCATTTCTGTGGACAGGAAACTAGAGGTAATTGGTTGGCCCTAGCTTTTATCCCACACCAAGGGCTAGCTGGTCTAGCTATAACAACTTTTAATATAATAGCTGTGCCATTTAACCTCTTTGAAAACACTGTTGCTTTCTGACTGAAGAGAAGCAGGCAGCTACCAGTTCTAGTTTATGACACGACAATAATTCCTAAAAGTCAAAGTAATGCTATAGAGGAAAAACGTAAATTGAACATCTGCCAGCTCAACACACACAAAGCATGCAACCCAAGGATGCCAGCAACAGATGTTAGATCAAATCAGCCTGCAGCGCTCCAACTCAATAGGGCCTTTTAGCACTTGACTAAAAAGTTACATGAATACAAGCAACAAGATAAGAATAATGGGAAATGACCACAGAAGTAACAGTTAAAATTCTTTTACTACTACCACCAGTGACTCAATTGGGCCTGCTGGGCAGCTGTAGGAAAAGAATGTTATCTGCAATGCATATGCAAAGCAGAGTCATTTTCCCCTCAACACTGAGCTGTTAAAAGACTTAAGAACAGTTGCTTTCCTGCTGAAGACCTTCACTCATTATAGGAATGGCTCACATATCCTGAAGCATCTCAGTGCTTGAGAGCAGTCAACAAAGCAAGTTAAATACTAGGGCACAACAAATTGTAATCATTACACCACCGTGTATATGTCATTTTCCACATACTGAAAACCGTGCCCCTTTTGCTAGCTCTTCATGTGAATAAACACATACTAGAACAAGGAAAACATCAAAAAAATGGCAACAGGGACAACTACCATCTCTCACACACAGAACTGAGCAGATTATATAGTTCAGTCTGGAGAGGAGATGGCTTGGGTTTGAAGGGATAAGCAAAACCCCTCAGATTCTGAAGGGACTAGAGACACCACTGACACAGCACACATGATCCTTACCAGCCTGAAACGTTGCAGGGGGATTTTGCCAACGTCTATGGGACTCCGCTCTGCAATGTTCACAAATTTTGCCTCCAGGACAGCCACAGCACACATTACATGAACCCACCTGTCAGGACAGAAGAGAGGAAAAAGAAAATAATATGTATTAGGCCAACAGAGGATGCTTTGGAGTTTAAGTAAAGACAGCTTTGTTGAAGTTTGCCATAAAAACCGCAATAAATAACATCTGAGAACTATCAGTGTAATCTTCCTTCCTACTGCTACTAACAGGTCACATGTAGTGAAATCCCAAGACTTCTTCATACTTAAAATCTACTACTAACAGGCTTAACAGGAGAGCTATTTACTGACTGTGCTGGCTGCATACCTGCATGATAAAAGGCTGCCTGGCCAAGTTTCAGTTACTTCATGGTGCTACAAGTCTGCCCCATTGCTATTTTGCATCAAGTAACTTCAAATGATCCACCACACTCAAAGGATACAGGACAGACAGTTAAATGCACATTGTACTGTAGAGGTACCTTGAATTTCAATGTTGTGCTGCTTTAAACTATGGTTGCCCTTGGTCATCACTGTAACCACAAATTAGATGGAAAAATCAAAATCCACTGTAGAGAAGGTACTGAGACATGTTATCACATTTGGAACCTTATTTTTATGTGGTAGGTTATACCTCTGTACATTACAGCTCTGCACTATAAAATGCAAAGCAGTTAACAGCTGCTATCAACAGAATGAGAACCAGGCTTACCTAAAGAGGTAAGAATTGCTGCATGAGAATACAAAGAACAGACAGAGTGTGAAGGGTGTTGTTGGTCACTCTGTTACACCAAATGCAAACAGTTTACCAGCTTACCCCCAGATACTTAGGAACTGAGCTTCTCCTTGAAATCAAAAAAATCTGGAACACTCACTTGTCATCATTGGCTCTCTGCAGCGCTCCTCCTCGTAATGAACACAAACAGCAGTCCTGGAGTAAAGAAGAAAGCATTAGCGGAAAGAGCGAAGTTCAGTACACTACACTTGCTGCAGAACTTCCACCTCAAAATGCACATCCAGAGGAAGAAAATTACTTTGCTGTCAGGAGAGAGTTAACTTATACTACCTTGCAGATCAGCCCCCCAGCTCTCAAAAGCTGCTGCCCTTAGGGCAAGAAACACAGACTCCAAGACTGTTGAAAGCAAGCAGACCTACCACTGAAGGGTCAACTTGTTTGTTTTGCGTTCCTTTTACACCTGCAATACCCTATATCCTTTGGGGATGTGTAAAAGTAACTGGAACAAACATGAGGAAATAAAAATTAAAAGGCTGACCCATTCTACTAACCTAGAATCTATATAGCTGTTTGAGGGAATCCCATTTTTCTTGCTTTCTTCACATGTGCACACCTGCCTAGTTATTAACACAAGTTACTTTCTGGCTTAGAAATAGTAGCTACCATAAATTCAGACAGACAATGAAGCTATTCCCACATTCACGCAGAACATTTTCTCTCTGACTCGAGCTCAGCAGCTTTGCACCAGTTAAAAGGCTATCATTATGGTTTAAAAGTACCAAAATACAAGAAAGTGGTTCCTACACATTCTCTAAATTGCTTTCTTTTTACAGGATTATTTAAAAAAAAACCAACACCCACAACACTATGGGAATTAACTCTGTAGCCAACTTTCCAGAGGTACCAGGCTCCATCTGTGAAAAACTTTACCTCTTCTAAGGCATTTTCTGTACACCGGGAGCACATCCAGTCTTCAGTGGCCTTGTCAGGGGATACACCATAACAACCTAGAACAGATACATCTCACTAAAGAGCTTATTTAAACCCAAACCCATTCTCCTTGGGCCCAGAATTAAAGCAGGAATTAAGAGCAATGAACCCCAGCCTTATGCTGTGTATTTGAAGCCACCCATGCAACCAACTCCCTATTCCACAGGCCAGCACCCAGGCATATACTTTTCTTGTAAGGGCTGAACTTTGTCTATTTGTACATTAAATCAACTGGCAGAGGCCTGCTATGATGTACAGACTCGGTACAGAGAACACCAGAGCTCTGGGTAACATCTGGATGCACTCACTCGCATGAACACAGACATGGCAGTTCTTGCAGGTGATGAGTATGCTGGTTCCATCTTCCTCCAGGTAAGGAGTTGAAAGATTGAGGTCAGTGCTGCAGCCAGTTGCAGTAAAGCACATTTCAGGAATCAGGGGTTTAGTTCGGATCTTCCCATCTGCAGCAGCTGGAGTTACTTCAGAGTTTTGACTGCTGCCTTCACATTCTGCCTGTGAGGGATGGATAGGGAATTTAGTTTCACAAGTAAAACTTCACTCACATTATTTCATATATATACCCAGTTTAAAGAAAGAATGAAGGTGCTAAAAGATTATAGAGTTGGTAGGTTAGGTGAAATGATAGTTTATAAAATGCTCAGCTGCTGTGGCTTCAGAATGAAATTATTTTCTACCCACACACGAAATGGAAAGTCTGAATTGCATCCCTCTAATGAGCAACAAGACACACATAAAATTGCATCTCTTCTTGCAGAGGACATGGAATCACCAAGCCCACTTCATGCTCTACAGGTAACACCTCTTCTGCATCTTCCCCCTGTAACACAGAGGATCATAACACTGCTATCCATCAGTGTATGCTTATCTTACCTCAGTATGGGAGGATTACCAACACACAAATAGATACCTACTACAATCCCCATTATTTTTTTCCCTGTGTAGTTCTGAACAAGTCTAACAGGCTTTAAAACTAATTTGTTCCTGGAAAATAAACAGACAAAAAAATGCAGTTTCCATATAACCTCAAGAGACTTTCAAGCTAATCTTCTGTAGTCTTTTTCTTCTAAACCAATGTAAAAATCAAACAGCTATGACATACAAAATCTATGGAGATATGTTTGCATTCAAGCTACTCTTCTAAATAACTACACAGAAATTAACCTTTCTCTTTGAAAAAATGTTTAATCCATCTTTTGTACCTCAGAGGCCACCACAGAAGTAGCTTGCTAATCTTTTAAAATTACTGTTAGCAGAAATTGTGGCAGCAGTAACTGCCCCTCCTACAGGGTAAAAGGTAAGGAAAAAGGTAGGGAAAAAAAGTCCAGGTAATGCTCACAGTTGGAAAGAAATGGACATGTTTTCAACAAGTCATATTTAGTCTGATTCTGTAAAACTTAACTGACGTAAACTTCCATTGCACGTCAAGCAAAAGACCAAACAACTGAGGGAAAATTATAACAAAGTTGAAGAAAATATTACCTTCCCCACCCCCCACCCCCCCCACTCCCCAAAGGAAAAGTGCATATTTGTGGGCATTTTGTGCCAATTTTTTATTTGAATGGGTAACTGAAGTGAGTTTCCAGACTTGCTATAGACTTTCTGAAGTTGGAACAAAGGCTAACCACAGCTCAAATCTTGGAAGAGTTTCTGCTTCACTGGCTGGTGTAGACAGACATTTGAAAACCTGCAGCTAAGAGTGCTCTGCTCAACAGCAACTTAAAAAAAAATAAGCTAACAGAACTTCAACTGTCCTCAAATTGTTAACTTTATACCCTTCAGAACTAGTGAAATCCTCATGTACCACACAGTTCCTAAGCAGAATTTCCATTCCTAAGAACGTACTCTCAGATAGAAATAGCAAGATCTAACAGAAACTATGGTCTACAGTTTTCATGAAAGTTAGGAACTATATAAAATATAAACCTTCAAAAAAAAAAAAAAAGGGACATCTTTATTTCCAAAACTGTGATGAACATGGTTCTAGGGCCACCACAATCATACAGTGATCACAAATGAACCAAATATGCTTAGTGTATGGGAAGGGTCAAACTATCTTGAAGTTGTAGGTCAAACATGCAGACAGCTATTAAAGCTACCTTAAAATTATTTATCTTAGGCATATCAACAAACTCAGTGTGGGACTCCTGCCTAAGCATTTAGTCAACAAGACAAGGGAGTTCTGTGCCCCATGACATGCTACTGCCATGGATACACTCTATGACAAGACAGCTTTCAATCTATACCATCTGCAAACACAACCGTAAATCCTTTAAAGTAAAAGGTTTTCTTCCTTGCCAGCCCCTCAAAGATCGTGCACTATGAGAAGACCTAAAGTGTTTTTTTTTTAAAAAAACACTTCTAGAAGTGAAGGAGTCAGTCTGGAAAAGAGAAATGGGATTTTATTATCAGAAACATTTAAGCTCCATTCTGTGGTTTGAGCAAAAGCCACAGAACACAAAAGCTTCTGCTAAACAGCTGAGGGAGCCCCTGGGAACCTACAGGTGTCCACCACAGGTGTGAGGATGTTCACCCACCGGTGCTCTTCTGGAACAATTCCTTGGGAAGACTGCAGCATTGATACTGCTTTTGCTAATGGCAATATGCAAACCCACATATTTAAAACTATGTACCACAGCAGCCCCTACTCTGTTATCCCTGTGATAGCATGAGCAGTCTTGGTTTCATACCTGATATGCCTGGAAGAGCATACAAACAGCACAGTACGGGGACTGCTGGGCCATGGTGCGATTGTACTCTTTTTCAGCCTCAAAGTTTGGTGGCCGATTCTGCCACAGCTGGCTCAGTGGCTTGGCCCATGCTTCTGTCTCCTCAGCCTCTTCTTCGGGAGTTAGCTGCTCTGATGCCTCTGCGATAAGAGCATTCACTCAGTGATTATGTGCCCTTTTATAGATGCTCTTCTTGTAAATGAAACTAAATAAGGCAAGAAGCTATGAATGGAGATGAAAGAAAGACTGCCAGAAAGCAAACTGACAGAAGGGTGATGGTAGCCAGTCTCCTTTTTAAGAGGCTTCCACCAATCAAGAAACAGTGCAGACCCAAGATAGGCTTAGTGTATGAGAACAGAACCAGCTCCAAATTACATCAACATCAAAACTAAATCTGTCAGCTAAAGAATTTGGCGTTAGGGTTTTTGTAATATCATGAATATTTACTTCCAATGATTAGAACACTCCAAGGCAGATGCAATTAGGCAACAATCTCTGGTATTGGTTTAATTTTCCCTTCCAAAGAAAAGTACAGGAAATAAAGATAATACCATTTGAGAGAAAAGTTTAATGATGCAATGAGATAACTGCCTTGTCTAGCAGGCAAAGGTGTCCCTTGCTGACTCCTGTTTATTGACAGTTAGTTACTAGATTATCCTGCACTGTCCACAGAAGCTGAGACCCTCTCTACAATTTCCCAGAGAGCACAATGCTTCACTTACCATCATCACTGATGCAGTCTTTCACTAGGAGTGGGTGATGGCGTGGGAGTTTGCTCAACGGCTGGCGACGACCCTTGGACTTTTTACTCTCCTTCATGTACTCCTTTCCCACCTGGACCAGGAGAAGCAGTTCAGCAGTCAGTTAGCATGTGCCCTTTTGACACTATTTTTGAAGGAATTTACTTTGAACTTAGAGAAGCTTCTTCAAAATGCACACATGCTTCCACAGTTTTATGTCCAACAAAGTAACTTCAGCTCTAAATTGTTTTTGAAAGTGCTCAGAGCACTTTTGCTTTGAAAAATCAGATCTGTACTAGCTCTGTTGAGTCAGTAGAATGGACACTTTTCACAGGTCCCAGTGTAGCTTTTCATGCAAGTCTGTTTATTTTAAAAATTGTGTAAAAGAAACAAAGAAAGTTGGATAGTTCAACTTAGAAGAGCCATGATAAGAAGTCTCATGAATTCTGGAGAAGCCTCAGTTTGTGTGTCGCTTAAAATATTCCAAAATTAAAAGGAAAAAAATTACTAAAATAAACTAGAAACAATACAGAGCTCAGAGACACCTCTAACTAAAAGACTTACTTTAAACAAAGGACACTTTCATCCTTTCTGTTTATTACTTGCATTGATGTCTTACCAGACAGACTGGAAGAAGGAGATTGCAACAACAGCTATTTCCTCTTCCCTTAGCCTCATACAAAAACAAGTGACACACTGACAAAATTATTACTAACAGGACAAGCAGGGCAATAAAGGCAATGATTGTAACAGCCCAGGAAATCTCTCACTAGTGAAGAACCTACTCTTTTTAAAAAAATCTGTTATTCTTTTTAAAAAAGCAGAAGTAGATCTTGGATTAAATGCATCTTACATACGTTTAAATATCTTCATAAAAGGAGCCAGAAGAGAGCACAATAATCATTACCTCTGATCTCTTACACAGAACTGGATACAAGACTTCTTAGAAATATTGAAATGGAAATTGGCACTCCCAGTTACTATCTAATGGAAAATTTGTTTTGAAATACACCTCACTGGGGAAAACAATCCACACCCATTCAAAATTTCACCTCTTCCCTGTGTAGAGCATGCAATGGAGGCATCAGTATCTGCAACAGAATGTCTTTAGTTTAAATATCCATGACAACTCTCCCAGTTTCAGCTTAATTATCAACAGATTTGGCTGTTTGCTGTTCCTTTTGTGTAATTCTTGACTGCCTAGGACATGATCATTACTGGCCTCCCATTCTCTAAACACAGATTTAAAGAGGAAAACAAAACATTGGAAAGACACTAACAGAAAAGATTCTAACTCTTCTCTTGGGTTGTTTAATAAAACATCCCTTGGCAGTTTTTAAACACTCAGATGTACATTCTCCCAACCAATATTTTTGTTGTATCCTTTCTTCTCTTTTAAAAGGATACAGAGATGTACCCATACATGCAATTTTCTATTAAAAATTCCCCATCACATCAATGTGCTCGTAATAAAGGCTGGAACAAACTAGATGCATTTTAGGTCCAAGTAGGTGTCCCTTACTACAAAAGGGCCTCAACTGGCCCGTAACACTACCATGTCAAAAACACCAAGCACATTACAGCACTTAAGTAGTTTAGAGAAGTTCTCAAAACAGGCAATCGCCTTGCTTTCCAGAAGAGCTAAGTGTGTAAGGCTTTCATCTGAATGCTTGTGTGTTTAGCGAAACCCAGAGGTGCAACCTGCTATGCAAACATCAGTGGCACAAAATTATCATCTGCACAGATAGGACGCTTTATCACAGCAAACCCCTGGCCATGGAATTACAACCCTCCAGCTTTCAGTTCTTTTGCCATTCATACCTCTGTCAGCTCTTGCTCATTCAGGCTGCAGGTGGCACTGGCTTTCTTCCCCGAAGTCTGTTCATTGTCGGATCCACTGGCATCCCCCTTAGCATAGCTGTGGACTGTGAACACCCTGGCTGGCCCAGAAAGAGTTCGTTTTGCCAACAGATCAGACGATTCAGAGTCTGAAGAATAGGCAGGCGAGCTGGACTGAACACTGGATGTTGCACTCTGCTTTGAAGCTGGCAATACTGAAGTGGAATTTGAAGCATGTGAAATGGAGAGATCCAGTACAGCTGCTTCTTGTTCTTCCTCCTCAAGCTTCACCGTTTTCAATTCTTCAAATTTGGCTGAGTCCACATGATCTGGAAGAAGGGATATACTGACTTTTTCTACAGTCTGGGCAGAAAGAGAACATTTGTGCAACTATTTGCACAAAGCCAAACACAAAAGCAAACTACTACACACAAAAAAAAGCAAAAGTACATCATCATGTAAAGAGCAGATAATTAAATTAAACACCTGTAAAGTCATAGGTGTCTTAGTGAGAGAGGGAATAGAAGCATCTGCTCATTGCCTCTCCCATGACAAGAACTAGGGTATATCAAACAAAACCAGCAGACAGTGAGTTCAAAATAAACAAGCAGAGACAATCCTCTACACAGACATGTAAGTAGTTAAAACAGCCCAACTCCTGGCCACATGTTGCTGTGGGTAAAAGGTTACAAACGATCATGGGAGACTCAATAGAAAAAAAGAAAAACCCACAAACCAAAAGAAGATTATTAAATACAAGCTGCAAAGGGCTGGAGAACAAAATAGAAGAGGGGGCATCACATGTTTTCCCCGTTCTTGTGTTGTTCCACAGGCCCCTTGCTCCTCCCCTAATAGCAAGGATAACTGACCTATTACAAGCCACATGAATTTTCTCCAGACTACTTATTACAAAATTACAAGTAACACACCTCTAAACCATACCAGACCCACAGTACCAGGAAGTGTGCATATGATTTACTAAGCAAGTCCTATAAACAGGTCACATTGCTCAACAGAGGTACAAAGGAGCTTAGACTACTCAGGCCTCCCATGTATTTCTATATGCATGGCAGAAAAAAAAAGAATAAAAATCAAAAGCAAAAACAAACCAAAAAAACCAACAAAAAACCCCCACCAAAATAAAAAACCAAAAGCTAGAACATGGCCTTAAAACAGCAACTTTCTGAGGTGCTAGCAATGGCTTTGACAAACTAGTGTCTGCTTTTTTGAACACAAAGGCATCCTACCAACTAACATCACGTGAAAAAAAGCCCCAGACAAGCCTGGCACACAGTTACCTGGAAGTTTGAGCCTTTGTTCACCTTGCTGCACAAGCTCATTCGTAGGCCTTTCATAAGGCTCTGCCATGTCCGCTTCATACTGTGTGGAGCTCAGATCCTCCTTAGGGAAGGCCTCACTCTCACTCACCTCCTGAGGCACTTCCAGGCAGACCCTGTGCCTTTTTGTTCCTATGCGGTGCTTGGGGACACTGCAGAAGACAAATCCCTATGTCAGGTTAGCAAACATGTAAAATGGGTTGAATTTCTGTGTGAATGCATAAAATAGTCTGGGTTTGGATCCGTGTTTTATGAGACAGCATCTGGGAAGCCAAATAGTTTCCAAATTATTCTGAAGTGTTTTCTTCACCTTTACAGATGAAAAGTCAGTAATCCTTAGAGATGACTTCTCAGCATGTTAATAATGTATTAGGCAGCTATGCTCAAGCCAGGTATTCTTTACATTAAACAAAACACCCCCTCCTAACAAAATCCCAAACAAATCAAACCAACAACAAAAAAATCCACCACTAAAGACAGCTTTGGGAACACTAGCTGGCTCTGACTGAAAAAGATTTAACTGCAAAATGTAAGATGATTACCCATTGACCTTCAGCAATCAGGAACTGCACACCAATGTCACAGCTTGCAGTACTTATTGTACCAGAATTTGCTAGCAAGTACTGTCCCATGACCTCAATACACCCCCATTCTCTTCTGGCTTGTCAGTCAGGGTACACACTACCAATCCAGGCTTTGGAGGCTTGTCCCAAGATGAAGAACTACTTCCAAGCGGGTGTGTTTCCTGCCTACCACAGACTATCAGTGCAGACTTAAATACTAAAAAATATTAAGAGCAAACCCTGTTCCCCAGAAAAAAGATTATTGCTAACTCCGACTGTTACTCTATCAGAATGGCAAACACTGAATTGCAACTAATAAACAAACAGAAAAGCAGAGGACTATATAAAGCAGTACCTTTTTGTCTCATCCCCATCCACCTCCTCTTTACATGTCTCTTCTGCTTCCATCTCCTCAACACACTGTTTTCCATTCTTGACTTTTTGCATGAGATCCCCTTTAAGGAACTCTGCTGCCTCTGGGGTTGGAAGAGCATGGTCAATGACAGTAATGTCCTTCCCGGCTTTCCAAAGCTTGTAACGATCCGGCTGGTACTTCCTCACAAACACATCCATGGAGATCTTCACCATGTCCTTCCGACATGAGCACTGAAGTCACAGAAAATACTGAAGTAAGGCCAAATATTCAACGGTTCTACTCTGCATTTCTCTAGCATTTTCATTTCAGGAGTTTAAGGAACAAAATCCCATACTCACATGTAACTAAGCCTCAGAACCCTCAAGACTTTCCCAGGAAATCAAAAAGGTATATACTAGGTTACTAAAAATGGCAGAAAAGCCAGCAAAAAAACACAAAACCAGATGCTATCACAACAACTAGGGAAGAAAGCTCACCAGTCTATTTACAGAGTTGCAGGTAGAAGCTGACTGTTTTCAAATGAGCTCATACAGAAAGAGGCAGCAAAACCAGAGACTATAATGATGAAATCAGAGCCAAACAGACTCGGGGCCTGCCCAGAACAGCAGAGGTTCCCCTCATCCAGGCATGGTTACAACTAGTGCTTCAAAGCATTCATCTCAATGTACCTTCTGGAAACATAGCCCTTGTCTGTAAGGCACCTCTACAGGAATATAACACTATTCGTTCTAAAGGTTCAGCCAAGATACTTATTTTGATAAGTCATTTATGTTACCAAAGTTGTATTTCAGGCTAAACAGACAATAAATAATGGTTAAAATACTGGAGAAAAATATTGACAAGTTCTGTCCACCAAGCACACTCTTTCATCTCTGGAAAGACAACCAGATCCCCTGCTTTCTTTGAAGCCTCACCTGGGCTGCACGAACTTACAAAAAAGTTACAAAGTTACAAAACATGCTGCATGCTATCCAGGGTTGATACAAGGTCATGGAGAAGGAGGTTCCTGAACGTTGCTACTTTGTAAGAAAGCAACCATCACATCTTAAAAGCCCTGAAACCACTCCCTTAAAACAAACTGGGGGGGGGCTTAAGGATGGCAACAGACCACTCACCAGCACCGACTGCTTCCCGTACTCAATCCACCGAAGAGTAGCAAAGTTGGTAGATTCAGCACAGTTAAAGCCGTGGTTAAAGCCAGCATGATAGCTATAAGGAAATGTTATCATGAACTCTCCAGCCTCCTGCGTCACCTAGAAAACAATTAAGACATCACAGTGTTATTCAGAATTTAAAAATTTACTTGGTGAATGTGATTTAATGGAGCTCCCATACCCGTCTGCAGTACACGCAAAAAACCCACTCACAGGTGGTGGCTGGAGCTCTCTGCTGCAATGGACAGACTTGATGTTGACCTTCGCTATTTATTATGCAAGTAAAAAATACTATTTATTATGTTAAGTATCTGTTTACTGAAAAGCCATGCTCAACAGTTTTTTACTAAAACACAACACAACTGGTCAAAACGGCACAGAAATGGTTATACATACAAAATACTCTGTGACCAGCTATATGAAGCTCATAAAGGTACTAAGTATCTGTATCAGCTACAGGTTTGGCTGAACAGTATCTAAGGTTGAGTAAATTTCTATCCACACCGAACTTGGAAATTTATTGCTGTTTTCTTTTGCTGTTCATATTAAAGTACAACTCTGCATCAGTATTCCACTGCTGCTCTTCAACATTTCCCCGCTGTAAAGGTTTACAATGACAAAACCCTTCAGCTACCCAGGCAGATGAGACAGTATTTCTGAATAAGAACTCAAAGACTAGATCTCTAATATCTCTGTGTGGGAGGGGGAATGGTAGGTCATTACCTGAGAAAGTAAGGAGGCCTATAAAGTTACTAATGTAATTAGAAAATTAACAGGGAATAACCCTTATTTTCTATTGAGGAAGCAGATTGCAACAAACAAAATTAGCAGGAGCAAGTTTGAAACAAAAAAAACAAACCCAAACAAACAATCTCACTTCACTGCATACACATCTAAACAGTGAAGTAAACCTAACGCAGGAGGTAGTGTTTAGTTTTAAGTTAAAAAAATTAAAAAAAAAAAAAAAAATCACAGAAAACCAAGCTTTTGTTTTTAAGAGCCCTTGACAGATTTTTCTACCTCAAACTCTTTCAGACCCCAACTGCCAGATAAACAGAAGTACAATGGGAAAGGATTGCCTTATATCCTGCCTGTTTCTATTTTCCTCTCTAAGCATCTGCTACTGACTGCTGTCAGAAACAAGACAAGGCTGCAGAAACCTCTTGATCGAGCTGGTATAACCACGATTACTTTTCTACACCTTATCAAATGGAATTCCATATTTCTTCAGAATTGAGGGAGAGATGAGAGTCATCTTGTGACGGAGAAATGCTTCACAGCTTTGGGCACTTCCTGGGAAAAAACCTGTTTAAAGGAAAGACAAGGAGAGATATTACCATTGTACTGCAAACCACATTTATTTTTCAGCAGTTTTTATGAAAAATTACCGTTTAGACACTTTCCCCCTACAAGTATGGATCACCTTATTTAAGTGTGCTAGTTTGCATGCTGAAGAAAAATGACAACTCCCCAAGATTTCTCTTTTAATAGCTGCCAGTTTTAAAGAACCATAAGAAAGACCTCAAATAAAAGGATCCTCCCTTGGCCATAACCTTCCAGTTTTAATAATCAATAGCTAAGGATTTTCTCAGTAAAGGTTAGACAGACCACAAGTTCATTATTTGTAACGTGACATTTCTCTTGTGTGTATCCTATGAGCAAACACTCACAAGTAATTTAATCTATGCTCTGAAAGGCAAATTATCAGTTCAGTCATGCCAGCCTGTGCTCTCTAAAAGAGTTGAAACCCATTGCAGCTGTCCATCCCATCTTTTGAAAAAGGCACAACATGAATTGCCCAATTACCTTTTGCAAGTCTCTCCAGCCGCTTCCCATGCTCTGGAGGGATAGAGTACCTGCAGTTGTAAGAACAAGTCTGTTAAATTCAAGTGACAACAACAAAATCTCAAAGTCTGACTGGAAGTCATAATCAGGCATCAAGGTGCAAATTACTTATTAAAAAATAATCCTCTATCGTTACACTTCTCTTTTTCAAAGTTTGACATAAAGCTAAAAATCTTCACTGAGAACTTTTACCTTTCAATCCCAAGAAAAATCAAGACTCAAAAGCTGACCATTTCATTCAACAACTTCTGCTCAGTAACAACAACAATCTCAGTAAACTCAGTGCAAGGAGGAACACAGGGCAGGAGAGAAAATGAAATCACCTCTTTCAGCTGCTCAGACCAGGATGGGACTAAGTCAGATGCCACATCCTTAACATGTGCACAGCTCATGGAGTGCTCTTTAGGGCTATGTCTCTCTGTACACACCTTTTTATGGGTGCCACAAAACTCCTGGGTGGTTTGGCTACAGTAAATAAAGCCACCTACTTAGTTTGCTTTCAATCTGGAATAATAGCGCTAAATTCTTGATGGAATCCTTGCTATATTAAAAGATACCAGCAAAGCTCACTTCATCCAAGTACTACTGTATAGGAAGCAACGGCCAAACAGCTCAACAGATTGAACTGTTCTGTTTTATGTTTCCCTGCTACTGCCACTGCATGGGGTTGTTCACGGGTCACATTGTGCTAGCTATCTTTTTTTCTTCAAAGTTGTATTAAAGGGCAGCCAAAAATACTAGTTCCCAACAAAAGTGCCATGGAAACAATTGTTGAAGTTGCTTGAGAAATTAATTTGTGAACAGAAGGGCATGATTCACTCTTAAAATGCAACCCATGCTACAGAGAAATCTGGGAGCCTCCCCTAAAAAGAATAAGAAAAGCTCAGACACTGGACAAACCACTCAGAGACACCCACTAGCCTGATGTTTATATCTATAATAAACAGCTACAGTTCAAAGGCTGTTAAAAACTGCCTGTTCCCCCCCCAGTGCCTGTGTGACCGCACCTCTGTACGGTCATTTTAGAGCTTCAGGAAATGGTAAGCAAGTCTGCCAGGCTTTGGCTCTACTACAGCAGAGAGCATCTGTGCTATGCTGCAATTCAGAAGAGCCCTCTGCACCAGGACAGCAAACAGACTCTTCTAGAAAAGGTAACCAAACAAATTCTACTGAGGACATGCACTGCTTTCCAGTTCCTTACAGGTTTCTAGTGTTCTTGTCATCAGACAGAACTGCAGTGCAAGACTGGAGAAATAGTAATTATTTCAGTCAACTCAACTTCATGACTTTGACTCCAATATTTTATGGTATTGCTTTTCTACATCTAGAAGATTCCCTAGAAAACCTTACCATGATTTGGGTTCCCCAAAATGCAAGTAATTAATACTGTAGAGATCCATGTCCTCGGTGTGCCAAGCAAAGGAAGTTTTCCACATGCCAAAATATAGGTAAGGAGTATTTACTCCTTCAATAGTTATGCCACTTTCATTCTCCACAATATCCAGGATTGTGTTCAATCTGCCAATATTCCACGCATCTACATGCTGTAAAACACAAACCTCATGTCAAACAAGGATTACAAAGAACAAAACCACACAGCTGAGATGACAGTTGCAAAAGGTAACAGATGCTTGTGAAACAGCACATCACAGAATAACACAGCTCAAGCTGTGAGCTAGTTCACCTAAACCCAAAGTTTTGCAAGCTGTATAGCTTGCATAGCAATTGCTTACTGGCCTTTCAGGAGGGGAAAAAAGGTACCAGTCAATGTAATGATTTCAAAGGAGAAATAATCACAAAGCTACAGACTTAACAGAGCATAGAACAACAGCTGATGTTGATTGAGTTTGAGCTGATGTCTGAACCCTGTTGAACAAAACCACTTTTCAATCCAAACATCTTTTAAAAGAGTAAATTTAGGAGACAAGCAAGCAGAATGCAAACTCTGTTTTGACGCTGATTGTCTTACCACCTAACAGCTACAGAGCTGTCCCACAAAAATATATATACCAGTGGATACCAAAGCAGCATGTACCCACTTCCAACTCTTATACGCCTTTCAGGACAAAGCAACACTTGGGCAATAGTGGTTTTTGCTTTCCTGAACTAAACTACACAACACTGACGTGCTAGCAAAGGTACCTTAGAACGCTACCTCTGTCAGCCACCTACCCCAGAAGCAGGAACTATGTTAACACTATGATTAACTCTTTCTGAAAGGTAAGAGTCAAATGCCACATTAGTATTTATGGAATGCAATATACCAGGATAACTGTTACCTGAAAACCAGACCAGTTTCCTTACCTTGTCGTAGAGCGTGCCATTAACATCAGCCCCGTAGATGGGGGCATTGAACGTAAGGTTCTTCCAGTATTTTCGTTCAAGGTCTTCAAAATCCGTGTAGCGGGGTGTGCAGTACCTGAAAAAACCATGGAAGGTACTGAAGACTTTGATATTTGACAAGTCTAAACCAATGATTTTCTCAACTGAAAATACTTAACGCATGTTATCAGTCAGACCCATTAACTGCCAGAACAGCACTGAAAGCAGCCACGGCTCTGTTCCTGTGACACTTGGGAACGGAAGTATCAGGAAGAAAATTACTTCCCCATTTCTCAATTTACTTTCATTTTTGCTTTGTGCACTTTTCCGGGGTCAGAACAATTTCACCTTCTAGCTGTAGCTACTTAGAAGCAACAATACAGTCAAAACCAGAAATGATACAAAGAACAACTTACAAAACAAAACAAACAAACAAACCCAAAGTTTTCTGCCACTGTGAAACTAGCAAACCATGGTCAAACATGCTCAGTTTACCAGCAAAATACCTGCTCTTGATGCCCATTCCCTGCTAACTATACACAGGACTCTGTGCAGCACTGGGAGATTAAGTTTGGGCTTGACACCTATTTAATGTGTGCCTATAGACACAGGCTCCAGACAATTACATATATAACATAAACAAGTAATTTCCATAAAATTGTTCTGTTAAACAGAACTCTTAAAATATCTGATCTGTACTGCTTCTGAAAGATAAAACAAGCTTTGATGGACCAACTGCAGCTGGCAATTCCAATGTGATTCCCAAGTAGTTATTGCAAAGACTATTTTGTTTCAACTCCTTTTCAAGTCATCTTTTCTCCTACTCCTTTTTTTATTTCACAAACATTCCTTTCTCCACTACTCAGTAAGTATTTCAATAGTCTAGCTACTGGGGATGGACAGACAGGAGCCCACAGCACAAACAAAAAGTTCTACTGCCATTAGATGTCATCATGCTACACAAGTGACAAAGGCCCCCGTGCACACAGCCCGTTCTACAAGCAACCTCATCTGCCCAGGGCGTGACGTTCACACTGCTGACCCCAGGCCATACCAAGGGCCTGGCCCCTATGGGAAGTTGTGGATGTCCCATCCCTAGAAGTGCTCAAGGCCTGCTTGGACAGGGCCCTGACCAACCTGGTCTTGAGGAAAGTGTCTCTGCCCCTGACAGGGTGGGGAATCAGATGGTCTTTAATGCCCTTTCCAACCCAAACCATTCCATAACTCTATGTGCCAGAGACCGGCCGTACTTGTCACTGTTAGCGATCCTGCGGAACTCGCGGACCGTCATGGCTTTCTTCTGGATGTTGTACTGCGTGAAGAGCCCGGACTGCCCCGTCACCACCTGCTGGATGGGCGCGGGGATGACAAGCTCGTCGATGTCATCGTAGCACTGCCGCGGCTTCCACTCCTTAGGCGGCACGATCTGCAGGGACACACGGGCCGGGAGCAGCGGCCGCGGCCGGGGACAGCGTCAAACTCGGGGAACTCGGGCCGAGCCCCGGCCGGGGCGCGCCCGTCCCACCGGC
>VZTX01028155.1:2764-19267 GCA_013400915.1 Pardalotus punctatus
GAGAGGAGAGGAGACGAGAGGAGAGGAGAGGAGAGGAGACGAGAGGAGGCGAGCTCAGCTCTGGGGAGTTGGCACAGGGCTGCAGTCTCTCCTTGGCAGCCTCCTCTTTGCCCGCAGCAGCCACACGGCTCTGCATGATTTACATACATTTTTTTCAAGTGACCAAAGCTCTAGAATCCGCAGCCTTAAACAAAAATAATGTTTTTGTGCAAGAGGCTTTTGTGGACAACAGCAAAGCTGAGCGGTCTCAGCCCAGAGACTTTTGGGGATGATTTGAACCCCCAAACAGCACACAGCCAATTTGGTTTGGTCGCTCTGCCTGCAGGCAGATTGTTCCAGGGTTGTCCCATCAGCTGATAGATCTGAGCAGGGAGGGATTTTCTGGCTTGTCGAGGTCTCTCTGTGCTAGCAGGAGTTCCCATTTCCAGCAGATCTGCACAGAAGATTTGTGCTGAAGGGTATTTAGGAGGTGAAACTGGGATGCAGCTGTGACAAATCCAGGCTCCTTTCTCCATCAGTGGAGGGGGAAAACCCCCCAGGCACATCACTGGCACAATTCCAGTTTCTGGAAATGGTCAGTCCCAATCCATCAGTGATCCCTGCATGGCTGAATACAGCAGGCAGGGACTGGTGAGGGTGGCAGGACCAAAACCATGCCCAGGAGTGTGCTCACACTTCAGCAGCCTGATGGTCATAGTTTGGGGCTGTGTCCTGGTCTGGTTTGATTCCTGGTGTGCCCATCCAGGGATTTCACAGCTACCTGAAATCCAGCCCCAAAGCATTAGGTGCTGTGTTGGTTGTGTGTGGGAAAAGAAAGTGGTGAGCGGATCAGAAAAGCACAAACAGCAAAGGATTAGTGAGATCAGGAAGAAAAGCTGCAGAATATTAGCTCACCCTTGAGACATTTTTAATACAGGGGAGTGGATTTGCCAAAGGAGGGAATTCTCAGCCAGGGCCGGTGAGTAGAATTAGTGAATATTAACAACTGGTTCTGCAAGTAGGTTTCTTTTTTTTTCAGGAATTATTGGCTGTGTAATCAGCAGCATCACCAAGCTTTACCCTTGGTTAGGCATGAGGAAACTGCAGCTGTGCTATCACAGCAAAGCAGAAATGTGCCATTCCCAGGCATGGTTTGGGAGATAGCACAGCCCAGGAGTTTTACCAGTTTGTGTGTGGCCACCCATTTGAGAGGTGCAGCAGCACAGGAATGGCCAAGCCAGCCCAGCTGATCTCTGAGAACCTGATGTTGTGAAAATCAGACCCCCTGCGTGTGATGCTTGGACTCTCACAATAAATCCACCAGCCTCATCCAACCTTTGATTTCCTAACTTTGGGGTCCCATTCCCCTGCTTTGCTCCCCCAAACATCACAGGACCTCGGGAGGATGCTTTGCTGCAGGGACCTGGCCTTTGCCAGCAGCTTTGTTTTGCTCTGTGCCCTCTGAGCACAGCGTTCCCTGCGCTGGCTCCACTGCTCTCATCCCCTGGCCCCATCCCAAAGCTCAGGCAACACTGAGCCCATGTCAAGAGGCACTTGCTGCTCAGCACGGCTGAGCTGGCTGCTGGCCCAGCTCGCTTCCAGGCCAGGAATTGCAGGGGAGCTCATACTGCAATGGCTTCCATGGGGGATCCTGCCACCTCCCACCAGCTTTCGTGGCTTGTCTCCCAGCATCACGGGACGTTCGTTTCCTGAGGGATACATGCTTGGACAAACCCTGCTTGGGCTGCACGCTGTGTGTGTGTGTGTGTAGAGAAAGGGAGAATTTGAGCCATCTTCTTTTATTTGAAATTTTCCACAAGGTTATTTTGACCTTTTTTCTTAACAGATCAGGTTATTTTAAGTCATGCCCTTCAGTAAATCACATGGCATCACCTTTTACCTTCCACGGCATCCCAGCCTGTGCAGGTCCCTGTTGGAGGAGTGATGGGAATTGGGCTGATGTAGATGTAACAGGGTACAGAAGTACCTTGAGGGAAATAAAATGTTCTGTGCAATGCATTGTTAAGTAGTCCCAGCATTGCCCGGTGCATTAGGAGCACAATATCTCATTTCCATCAGGCAGATGAGGATTTATATCCCCATTTCATAGATGGGGAGGTGTAAGCCCAGTTTAGAGAAGCCCCAAGCACCTGGCCCCTCTCTGATTGTGGCAATTTCCGCTTAGATGCTGGAGGGTGGATCAGTCTGTCATACCCTGCTGCCTGCCCTGGCAGGGCTGGTCCCTGCCACAAACCATCAAATTCATGGAATCACAGAGTGGTTTGGGTTGTGAGGAACATTAAAGCTTGTCCAATTCCGCCCCCTGCCATGGGCAGGGACATCTTCCACTATCCCAGGTTGCTCCAAGCCCAGTCCAACCTGGCCTTGGACACTTCCAGGGATGGGGCAGCCACAGCTTCTCTAAGCAACCTGTGCCAGTTGTCAATCCCATGTTAATCCCAGTAACTCCCTGCAGAAGAGATCAGAACTCTGTGTGTTCCTGTTGCTTTCTGGAGGAATGCTGGTACCTAAACCTGTGTCAGGAGAAGGAAGCAGGTAATACCAAGACTGCACAGGAACTGCTGCTTGACCCGGTCCATGGTCTCTTAGTTTCTCATCTCTGGTCAGGCCTTTCCAAAACACCAGGCAGAATGGGATGGAGGAGCTGGCACTGTGCTCCCAGGATGGTCTTTCAAAATTTTCTCCAGTCCATCACAAAAGTTTAGTTACAGGAGGAGATGTTTGTACTCTGGGAGGAGCAGTCTTCAGGCAACAGGGTTTGGGATGGGGCTTATCCAGTGCATCTGAGCTGGGTGCAGCCCTGGTGCAGCCTCTCCCAGAGCCGAACTGCTCCCTGCGGTGCTGTAGGAGCTGTGACACCAAAGTTAACCCCATGTGGGAAGGGGTCACAATAAAACCCCAAGCTTCAAAGTAACTTGGAGTCCCCCCAGGGACTTTTGCTCAACTGCCAGAAGAGAGGAATTCAGGAATTAATCACCTGCAGCTCTCCAAAGGAGTCTGTTGGTCTCTGCTGTTATTTTTATGCTGTCCACAACCACTTCTTTTTTTTTTCTTTTTTTTTTCATTTTAAATGCAATGCATTTATTAAAGACTTCCCCAAAGCTGAGTTCCCCCAGTCCTCCCTGCTTTGTTTATCAGGAATTGCCTTTTTGGAAGCCTGTGTAAACCTCTGATGCCTGAATACCAGTCTGCAAGCAAATCTATCACATTGGTCCAGCCTCAATCCCAGACAGTGAACTCGGGGGCCAGACTGGTGGGAAAATTGACTGTACTCTATAGGAAATTTTCTCATTCAAACCCTTCCATCAGACTGTGACCAAAAAGCAAAAGAGCTGGGAAAAAGCTCGGGTTTCCAATTACCCTCTTCAAAAGGGAGAGAAAAATTGGAACGGGATCATTCTCCTCCTGTGCCCGGAGTTTTTATTGTGGATGTAATGATCCAGCCTGGCCATCATCCACTCCCTCCTTCTCGCCTTGCAGCTCCCTCCCTGAACAAACGATACTTGGTTGCTGTTAATTGGGAGCAGCCAAAATAACTGAATCCCCCGGAGATGGGGGGTGAGGACAGAATCTCAACGAGACACCCCGCCAATGAATGTGGCTTTCAGCTGCTCCTACGCCCCCGTGAAGGGAAAAGAATAGGGGCTCTGTGAAAGTGAAACAGCCAGTGCTGACCTTGGGTTTCTGGGTTGGTGGTTTTTTGTTGTTGTTTTTTTTTTTCTCTCTTTCTTTCTCTTTTCTAACGTTAATTGCTCGTCACTTTGTCCCATCACATGATCACTGGAAACTGCCAACTTGTTCTCACTCGTTCATATCACAAGGTTTGAAATAAGCAGGCTACCAGGTTCCTGATTTAGTGCTGTTCAGCCCAGTATCAGATGTGTTTCTTGTGATTTTGGACTATTATTTTGAAAATCTCTGTCCCTCACAGCCTGTTTAAAACTGGCATTTTCCAGCTCTGAAAGCCTGCCTGGAATTATCTGTACTGTCAGGGGGATGTGCAGTGCCCAGGCTCTCTGGGGCGATGCTCGCTGAGCTCTGGGGATGAGAGACCGTGGCAAAATCCTGGCATGAGCACGAGCGGTGCAAGCCGGAGCCAGGCTGTGCCTGGGACAGAAGCTGCCTGTCTCTCTCACACCCTTGTCAGAATGCAAAGCAGGCAGGCCATGAGCTGCATTCCCATGCATCCCTATTCCCAGCCGTGATTGCCACCTTCCCCTGTGCTGCTTTTGCTCTTTATGGGCGGCTTTCAGCAGGCTTCTCTGCAGGAGATGAGTTCTCCCACCCTTGCTCTGTGCAGGTCTGTGCTGTATCAGAGCTGGGTTTTAGTTCCTGATGTCCATGGGTCCACTCTGGCATTAGTCTGTGTTCTCTGAGATGTAAGGAGCTTCAGCATGGCCTTTCTTCTTCTGCCTCACCACCATGACCATTGAATAATAGAATCCCAGAATGGTTTGGGTTGGAAGGGACCTTAAATATAATTTTGTTCCAATCCCTCTGCCATGGGCAGGAAAAAGCTCTTTGCTGTGAGGGTGGTGAGGCCCTGACACAGGTTGCCCAGAAAAGCTGTGGCTGCTCCTGGATCCCTGGAAGCGTCCAAGGCCAGGCTGGACAGGGCTTGGAGCAACCTGGGATAGTGGAAGGTGTCCCTGCCCATGGCAGGGAGTTGAAATGAGATGATCTTTAACACCCCTTCCTTCCCAAACCACTGCACAATTCCATGATTTATGAATGAACTCCATTAGCTACAAGGAGCCGGAATAGACTGGCTGTACATTGGAACAGGGCAAGTCTCTTGTTCACACCATGCCCTCATAGGAGCTCCCCAAAGTCAAAATTTGCCTTGCCTCCCTAAATTTTGGCATGTGTTTCCACAGGGATACACAAGCTGCTGAATGAAGAGTTTGTCACATCACAGATCAGGAGCCTCTTTCTTAGGAGAGAAACAAAGTCTTTATGAGTGTGCACAACATTAACCCCCCCAGCAAGGGTGCTCTCTTCAGCATTATACATCTGTGAAACTAAAACAGCATTTTCAGGGACCATTTTGCCTTCTGTGGCTAAGGCAGCTCCATCAAACACAGCAGACAAATTCCCCTGTGGCAAACAGGGAAAAAAACCCCAGCCTTGAGAGATGCTAAAAGAAAAAGCCCAGGCAGTGCAGGGCAGAAAGAGTTTTCTGGAAAATGAAACTTAATTATGACAGTTCCTCTCTGCTAGAATACGGAAGCAACATGAAAATATTTTGTCTCTTATCAGATGCTCTGGGTTTCTGCAGGAAGTGGGACTTGCCACCTGGTTGAGAGTGTGCTCTGACTTTGCTCTTTGTGCTGTCTCACCCTGGCACTACTAGGTCCCACCTCCCTGCTTTCAGAAACTCTCATGGTGTTTAACAGTGTCCTGTCCTCTGTGTCACAGCCTAGCTGGGGTCTCCCATCACAGAATCTCAGAATGGTTTGGGTTGGAAGGAATCTTAAAGCTCTTCTAGTTCCAACCCCCTGCCATGGGCAGGGACACCTTCTCTAGATCAGGTGCCCACACAAATTATTGCTGTCTCACCTCTGGACACAGCTGGGATCTCATGTAACAGGAGAAAAATTCTCTTGTCCACACTAAGCCAAAATTCTTATTTGCATTTACTTTTTTTTTTTTTGACCATCTCCATCCCCTGCAGCTCCAGTTGAGTGCTTATAAGCTTAGGAGTCAGATCCTACTCCTGCAAACCTGTGTGTGTTGGTTTCACAGGAGTAACCACAGCCCTGCACAGTCTGGTGGGGGCCCATCCACACCAATTTCAGTTTAACATGGGCATTTGTGATGAATTCTCTATTTTCTGTGACACAAACACCAGCAGGGAAGAGAAGTATCTAGGTTATTGGGAAACAGGGGGTATTGGGAGTTAATTTAATGCCAGGAGGCGTTCTCCAGACATTAGGATCCTGCTGTGCCCTGAATCTGAATCTTGCCAGCCAGAGCTTAGCAAGTCTAGAGTTTGCCAAGGAGCAGAGCAGACAGAGGAGTGCCCAGCACTGGGTTTGGCTGCTCTGAGCACCCAGGGACATCTCTGGCAGCCCCTCAGCATGGCTCCATGGAAGCTCCCAAAGCTCTGATGCTGTACCCGAACTGCAGCCAGCTCAGATGCAAAGCCTCTCATTTCTTCATTTCCTCTCAGTCCTGATGCTTCTTACACACATGGAGGGATGAGGGCTGCAGGTTTGGGACTATGGATTTCTCCCCTTCTCCCTCTGCCATACACACTACAGCAGCCCCAGGCATGTAACCCATGGCAAGTTGTGTGACAGGGAAGCTTGAGTTTCTTTGCAACCTCTGTGATTTGGTTGGGACCCTCTTAATTCATGCAGACAGTCAGGTCATCCCTTAGATCAGTAATTACATCCCAGTTTTGTCTCTGAGCATTTTGTTCAGGGGTAAGGGGTGAAAAATCACCTTCATAAATCATTAGATGCTTTTATGCTAACTGCTTCCTGTACCCACTTGGTGGCAGCTCCTGGCTCCTGAACATGCTCCAAGCTGAGTGAGGAAGTGGGGAGGAAGGGCAGGCTTGTGACATTGCTGTGCCCATCTGATGCAGGCTGAGCTGCAGGGACAGGGCTCTGCCATCCTTCTCCATGCTGAATTTAGGTCAGGGAACAGATACCCCTGGGAATCTGGTACTCCTTCAGACCCTTCTCTAACTCCCCAGGAGATCTGATACCCCTAAACTCACCTCATACTCATAGAATCATGGAATGGTTTGGGTTGTGAGGGACCTGAAAGAGCATCTAGATCCAAGCCCTTGCCATGGGCAGGGACATCTTTCACTATCCCAGGTTGTTCCAAATCCCATCCAACCTGGCCTTGGACATTTCCAGGGATCCAGGGGCAGCCACAGCTTCTCTGGGCAACCTCTACCTGGGCCTTCCCACCCTCACAGGGAACAATTCCTTCCCCATATCCCATCTATCCCTGCCCTCTGGCAGTTTGAAGCCATTTCCCCTTGTCCTGTCCTTCCAGGGCCCTGTCCAAAGTCCCTCTCCAGCTCTCTTGGAGCCTCTTTAGGCACTGGAAAGGGCTCTAAGGGCCAGCATCTCGATGGTGCCATGGTTAATCCCACTGGGAATGGCAGCATGCTCTTTTCCCCGATGCATCACCATTAACATTTCCCCTATCTCCTGTCTACACAGGGCAGGAAGACAACATTCACTGGTGAGGTGCTGAAGGCAGCGGGATGACAGCCATCCTGGAACGGCTCAGCACGCTGTCCCTCAGCGGGCAGCACCTCAGCCGGCTGCCCCGGCTGCTGGAGGACGGCTTCCCCAAGATGCCCTGCACGGTAAAGGAGTGTGAGGTGCCGCAGCTCTTCCGGGAGCCCTACATCCACAGTGGGTACCGCCCCACCGGCCAGGACTGGCGCTACTACTTCCTCAGTCTCTTCCAGAAGCACAACGAAGTGGTCAATGTCTGGACTCATCTTCTGGCAGCGCTGGCCGTGCTGCTGAGGTTCAAGACGTTTGTGGAGGCCGAGCAGTTGCCTGTGGACGCGTGGTCCTTGCCGTTGCTCATCTTTGTTCTCTCCTCTGTCACCTACCTGACCTGCAGCCTCTTGGCCCACCTGCTGCAGTCCAAGTCGGAGCTGTACCACTACACCTTCTACTTCGTGGACTATGTTGGAGTCAGCATCTACCAGTATGGCAGTGCCCTGGCTCACTTCTACTACAGCTCTGACCAAGCCTGGTACGACAAGTTCTGGCTTTTCTTCCTGCCAGCAGCAGCTTTCTGTGGCTGGTTGTCCTGTGCCGGCTGCTGCTACGCCAAATACCGGTACCGACGGCCTTACCCCATCATGAGGAAGATGTGCCAGGTGATCCCAGCAGGGCTGGCTTTCATCCTGGATATCAGTCCCGTGGCTCACCGGGTGGTCGTGTGTCACCTGGGGGGCTGTGAGGAAGATGCTGCTTGGTACCACACATACCAGATACTGTTTTTCCTTATCAGTGCTTATTTCTTTTCCTGCCCTGTCCCTGAGAAATACTTCCCTGGCTCCTGCGATATTGTCGGCCATGCCCACCAGATCTTCCACACCTTCCTGGCCATCTGCACCCTGTCGCAGCTGGAGGCCATTCTTTTGGATTACAAGAACAGGCAGGAGATTTTCCTGAAGAGACACGGGCCTTTCACCGTTTATCTCTCCTGCATCTCTTTTTTTGGCCTGGTGGCCTGTAGTGCCATCACAGCTTACATCTTGAGACGCAGGATCAAGGCCAGTCTGGCTAAAAAGGACTCCTGAGAGTCACGGACGTAACAGGCATGACATCACCAGAGAAAATCAAGAAAAGGGGGCATAACATACTAGAGACATGACTGTCTTACTTGCCTAACACGCCATGACTAACCAGGACCCTGGATTCACATGGAGGGCTGGACACTTCATGCTGGATGCATTTTCACAGCAGGGATTGCCTTTTGCCATCCAGGGAAGGACATGGAGTGTTTTAAGCCAGAACAAGTCACTGAACCAAGCATGCTGGAATAGGCAGAGGTTCCTTGTTCATTATGGTAGAGCTGTGGTTGCGATCTTGCTGAACATCAGGGAGGGCAAACCCGGAGGCTCTGGGACTGTAGAAGGGTCTGCCAGGGCTCACAACACCATGAGGATCACAGCTGGATGTGATGACCTCTCAGGGTTTTGCTATATCTGTGAAAGAACTGTTCCTATCAAAGGCTGTAGGAAGGTTTCAGGAAGTCTTTAATTCTAGGGTTCAGGTGTGAGGGCACGTGTGGCACAGTGGCTGGTAGAATCCTTTTTCTGTTCCAGCCAGGTTCTCTCTACGGTCCCCTTGTCAAGTGTGTCAATGCCAGGTTGCTAAGGTGGCTTTGGGAAAACATCTTTGGAGATCTAGGCTTGGCCTGGGGTCCTCTGGGACCAACTGGGTCTGTATCATCTGTCTAGGGAGTCTGACCAACCTCCAGCAATGTCCATGAAGTGTGGAATAACGTGGATGTGACCTGTCCGATACAGGAAAGGCTCTGATCCTCCAACAGCACTACATGGTCATGGCCAAAAGGGTATGAAGGTGAAGGAGTCTTTATTCTCCTCTTAATGGTGCTTTGTGTTCTTGGTGAGCCTCATGGGAAAGCTGACCTTGAAGATGCAGGGTTGCTTTTCTGTGACCAGTGGGGTTGTGTCTCTGGCATGTTTTTATCAGCATTAGATGAAGCTGGAAAAGCAAATGGCGGGGGCAGGGTGACAACATAAGGGTCCTGCACAACCTTGGAATGGGTTTGTCTTTGGGACTTGGTGATTCCTGTGTGGAGTAGCAAAGATAGTGGTCAGGGTCACTTAATGTCCATGGGTCACTCCTGTGCAAAGTAACGAAGGCTGGTTTACTGTGTCCCCCACTTGAGGAGTCTCTTCTGTGCTTGCCTGGGGAGAATATTGGATATAGAGCCACTGAGGAGGTTTAAATCCTTGCGGAAACCAAGGAATCCATGGGATCTGTCCCAGCCACAGATTTGTCTCACTGAACCCAAGGGCAGGCAAATGAATTGTGATTGCTGGTTCTGAGCAGGCAGGTGTAGGTTTGGGGATATGGTTGGTGAGGACAAGCACTGATTTCTGCACTTGATTTGTGTTTTAGCTCTTGAGGTGTGTGTGTGTGTCCATGTTCCATGTGTATGCATGGGATTTATTATCCAGAAAGGCTTTGCCTTTGGATTTTATATCTGCAGAGCTTCCTAGTTGGGTGAAGATTAACCTGAAGGAAAGAGTGCTGTCCTGCTGGAGGAGCAAGGTGGGCCAGACAACAGATCTGTTAACAGGTGAAGGAAAACAGACCTATAAATAGGTACTTTGCTGGTCCTGTGTTTTGAATTTGGAACTTATGGCCCTATAGAAAAATAAATACAAATGGAAAGGGAAGTTGGGAGTATAGGAGAAGAAATCATAGGAAAGCCTTCAGGAGGTCATCAAGTCCGCCCTTTCTCATCAGTCCTGGCCTCCTGGTTTACATCCAGTCCAGCTTAGAAATTAATTACTTCATTTCTTAGGGTGTTTTTGGTGGTACAGCCATGTTGACCTAGCAGAAAATCTGCCTCAGGGGAGATGCCAAGCAGGGATGGTCCCACTTCCACCTCATCCTACCCCTTCCCATACACAGAAGCTCATCTCACCACAGAGCAAGCTGGTGCTGGGAGAGGGACCATCAGGAAACCAATCCTGCTGAAAAAATGTCAGTAATTTTCGGCTGGTTTTCACTCTGAGCCAGCTCACTTGGATAATGCAGCTGCCAGCAGGGAAGGGCTGGAGTGCAGGCCAGCAATAATTCCTCCTTGCATGGCAGCTGGCTGCTCAACTCACTCAGCTGCACTGAGGGACTGCTCTCTTCATGGCCTCTGGCTTTGCTTGTGGGTTTCCTCCCAGTTTGAGGAAAGATTTCCAGTGGAAGAAGCTTTTTCTCACACCCTAATTTGCCTGGGTTTTGGGGCAGGTAGAATAAGGCACTGGGTGTGGAACTGGCAGGACTGTATCAGTGGGTTCCTGTGTGGAAACAGAGGTAAATCAGGCTGGTCTGGAGCTCATTTCTGAGATAAAATAGAGAGGGATTGAGCACGGCTGATAACAGCAAACCTGCTCTGCTGCTACCTGGAGTTACACTAGTACCAAAGGAAGGGATGACCCAGGTGTCCCCTTCTCTGAGGGTTTGAAAACAGATGGCATGTCCTGCCCTTGGCAAAGGAGGGTGAGTACAGTAATGCCATCTCGTTCAGGGACAGGGAGAGGAGCCCACATGGCTCTTCCAAGGTACTTTTGGTCATTTGTCTTCTCCTCCTTGGCTGGGCAGAAGTGACACTTCTCCTCTGGAGCAGTGGTGTGACAGTGGGGGTGTTTTTGCACACTCCCATGTTTCCCCTCAGGTGAAGCCGCTCCTGTCGCCGTGTGGCCCTGCACTTCCACCTGGAGCCGACCTCCTGGTTACGATGATGGGTGGAGTGAGCAGGGATCTGTGCTGCTGTGAGGATGCACCCTTGTGTCGCAAGGGGCTCACCAACACTGGAGCTTCCATCATCCCTGTCTCCATCCTCCTCTTCTTCCTCCAACGAGCTTCTTTCTTTCCTTCATCCCCAGATTTCATCTTTGTGCCTTATGCACCTGGCTGCCTTCCTGGGCAGACTCCACATACCGTGCAGTCTGCTGGACCTCAGCTGGGAAGTGGCTGTGGAAGCCTTGCCATTGATCCAGGGCTGGATCTGGAAAGAGCCGAAGTGCCGCTGTGAAGGCCCCCAGGACCTTCTCCTTGGGCTCACTGCTTGGAGCAGGTCTCCTCCCTGCTGGTGTTCCTAAGGAGGCACAGCTGGGAAGGATGTACCAGTGGCAAGGCTTGGTGTAGAGCTGACCACCAAAGGCTGAGCACACCCGAGATCCCAAAGGGACCGAGGTCACCGTCCTCTCCCTCAGGAATCTCTAGTCCTGAGCTAGTATTCCTGCAGATCTTGCAAACCAGGATAACTCCTGAGAATTCACCCCAGTGTGCCTTGTGCTATTCCTTTTTGGGATTAATCCTGAAGGAACCCGAGGATCAGGGGCAGCCTCTTTGCTGTCTGCGGGTCTGTGGTTGCTCTTAACAGCCAATTCCCACTGACAGGATTTGCTCAGTGTACAGAGCGTGAGGGGAGGATGGAGACAGGTGCCTTCAATTTGTATTTATGCCTAATTTGTGTAACGACGCAAGGATGGGTTCCTCGTGCCTTGCAATTTACATCTTTTACTGACAAGATTATTTTTAAGCACTGTTTGTTACTAAACAGAAGTACAAAAGAGTTTGTATTTTTTTCCTTTGGGAACCAGGGAAGGGTATGAATGTTCCATATTAACCATTCCCTTCCCAATTCCCATCTGCTGACTTTGTATTATTGAAAACATTGACAATATTTTAAGCTTTGTACTGTACTGATCTTTATTTAAAAACTTTAGTGGAAAAAAAATCTGTGAAAGCAAAACAATTGGTGTGGTATGAAATTCCCAAACACAACTACAAAAGGTTATGAGTCATTAGAAGGGAAAGTGGATAATAATTACAGAAAGGATATATTAGAGGGATAATAATTACAATAATGAACAATAGGGTGTGGTTTTATCTCTGCATCTCGAAGCACTTTCCAGGTTTCACAATACCTATTGGCTTTCATTCCCTCTCCAAAAGGGAAGTGTAGAATGGCTGCCCTGACACTGACTGGAGAAATTTAAGTTCATCATCCACAATCACAGAAGGGTTGAGTTTGGAAAAGATGTCTGGGGGTCACCTGGTCCAACCCTCAGCTCAGGCAAGGCCACCCAGAGCTGGTTGTCCAGGTCCACGTCCAGATGGATTTTGAATATCTCCAAGGATGGAGACTCTTTTGCCTCTCTGGACAACCTGTGCCAGTGCTTGGCCACTCTCACAGTGAAAAAAAGTGTTTCCTGATGTTCAGAGGAACCTCCTGTGTTCCAGTGTGTGCCCATGGCCTCTGGTCCTGTCACTGGGACCAGGCACAGAACCCAACTCTGTCCTCTGCACCATCCCTTCAGGGATTTATATAGACCTATAAAATCCTTTAAATATTCCTCTTCCACCAAGGTGCACATTCCTTGCTCCAGCCTTTCTCCCTGGTCTCAGGGACCTGGGATTCCTGAAGGCTGGTCTTGCTGGTAAAGACTGAGGTGAAGAAGGCTTTTCCATGTTCTCTGTAGCCAGCTCCCACATCTTACTGAGCAATGGGCCCACATTTTCCCTACTCTCCATTTTGTCGGCCTACAGAAACCCTTCTGGTTGTCTTCGATATTCCCAAACAGATTCCTGTTGGATTTTGCCTTTCCTCATCCCCGCACACTTGGATGACGTCTCTGTATTCCTTTCTATCCATGTCCTTGCTTTCACCTTGTCTCTTCTGCTTCTGTGTTTGAGTTTTACCAGGAGCTCCCTGTTTATCCATGCAGGCGTGCTGGCATTTTTGCCCAGCTTCCTGCTCACTGGAATGGTCTGTTCTTGAGCTTGGAGATGACCCCCCAGGCCTCCTTATCCCAGGGCACTCCACCAAGGAGGTAGAGGCCTTTGAAGAGGCCAAAGTCTAGAGGTGTTTGATTTTTACCCTCCTCCCTTCCTTCAGGAACCTGAAGTCCACCAGCCACATCTGCCTTTGACCCTCACATCTCCAGTGAACCTTGGCTGGTGAGTCTGATGTCCAGTAAAACACCTCTCCTTATTGGCTCCTCCATCACTTGGAGGAGGGAGTCACTAGCACTGAATTCCAGGAACCTCTTGAGACTGCAAACCATCGAACCATAGAAGGGTTTGGGTTGGAAGAGACATTAAAGATCATCTTGTTCCTCCCCCCTGCCATGGGCAGGGACACCTTCCACTATCCCAGGTTTCTCAGGGTTCCATCCAGCCTGGCCTTGGACACTTCCAGGGATCCAGGGGCAGCCACAGTTTCTCTGGACACCCTGTGCCAGGGCCTCACTACCCTCACCGTAAATCATTTCTTCCTAATATCCAATGTAAATCTAGCCTGTTGGTTTGAATCCATTCCCCTTTGTCCTGTCACTAGATGTTTTTGTAAATCATCCCTCTCCATCCTTGCAGGCTCAGATACTGAAAGGCTACGATTAGGTCACCCCAAAGCCTTCTCCAGGACGAACAACCCAAATTCTCCCAGCCTTTCCTCACAGGAAGGGTGCTCTATCCCTCTCATATTGCCCTTCCAGCAGGTATCAGCATGGCTGAAGTCCCCATGAGGATCAGGGCCTGCAAAGAGGCAGCTGCCCAGTAGTGTCACCCATATTGGTAATCTCTTGAACCCTTCCACATAAACTCTCTGCTGGGTCATCATCCATGCAGAATTCCAGGAACTCCAGCTTTTCTGGAGGGCAGCTCCCTCTCCTCACCTTCTTGCCTTGTCTGTATCTCTCCATTGTAACACTCAGGTCATGGGATCCATCCCACCACACTTTCCTGATCCCAACAAGTCATAGCCCCGTCAATGCATGCAGGTCTCTGACTTGTCATGCCCAGTCCCCACACTGCTGGTGTTCCCTACACACGTTTCAGAGAGACACCCCAGCACACTGTCATCCCAGATTTAGGGATCCCAGTTTTAGGGATTTCTCCGTCATGGTGTTTTGCTGATTTTCTGATCCCTTTCTGTCACATCGCTCCAGGTCCACAACTTACTAGCCTTGTCCAGGAGGATCATGTATGATCATATACAAAAACTCGTCAACCAGAATATACATTTGTGTGAATTGCAGCACTCAAAACCTCTAAAAAAAATCTATTTTTCCATCTATTAACCAATAATTTTAATTAATATTTCTTAATAGAACACACAGACCAAGGCTTCTGTAAGTTGTGTTTTTACCCACCAGAGGGCGAGTTGTTTCCATTGTGGGAAGCTAAAAAGGCTCATCTAACCGTTGCAAGTCAGACTTGACTACAGAAGTTGTCAAGCGTACAACTTAATCCAGATCTTCTGAGTTCCACTTCAATTCCTTATTCCTCATTTCTCCTCTTTCCTGTTTTACAAGTCATTATTCCTAAGTACCAACTTCTGCTGTGGCTTTTCTTAAACCTCCTTCTGTGGAATCCTAGAATGGTTTGGGTTGAAAGGGACATTAAAAACTATCTCATTCCAAACCCCTGCCATGGGCAGGGACACCTTCCACCAGACCAGGTTGTTCACCCTGGCCTTGGACATTTGCAGGGATCCAGGGGCAGCTACAGCTTCTCTGGGCAACCTGTGCCAGGGCCTCACCACCCTCACAGGGAAGAATTTCTTCTCAATATCCCACCTAACCCTGCCCTCTGTCAGTTAAAAACCACTGTGCCTTGTCCTGTCACCACATACCCTCGTGAATAATCCCTTTTTCACTCTCTCAGAGCCCCTTTAGTCTCTGGAAGGGGCTCCAAGGACTTTCCAAAGCCTTCTCTTCTCCAGGCAGAACATCCCTAGCCTGTCATTTTTACAGGCTCTGCACAGGGCACTCTGCCACACAGCCTTGTCACAAATTTGCTGTCACTCTCCTTGGGGATGATCCTTGGCACATGGAGGAAAATTTCCTTTTCTGAAACAGGCCCCATTCCCTCTTATATGCTGCCTGAATATTGCAGCTTGAAAAATCAGAGCGAGCACTTCATCAGAGACCCGCACCTGGTTCTGAGTCAGCCCTCACACCAGTAGCTTTGCTGTCTTCTAGATCCAGCTCTTCCAGCCCTGCTTGGCCTTCAGTCCATTATTTTCCTTTCTAAGCTCATCAGCCTCATTCTTTATCTCCCACCGTCTGGCTTTCTTCTCTCTCCCACACTGTGCTCAGACAGACGGTCTGGCTGCATTTCTCCCTGCTTAACTTCTGCTTACAAAACCCTTGGATCTGCTGCCTGCCCTTGGATCACAGCCAGGCTTGGCTGGTGTACTGCTGATAAAGAAAACAAGCAAAGATGCACAAAAACTTTTTTTTTCATAGAATCCTAGAAGGTTTGGGTTGGAAGGGACCNCAGACAGACGGTCTGGCTGCATTTCTCCCTGCTTAACTTCTGCTTACAAAACCCTTGGATCTGCTGCCTGCCCTTGGATCACAGCCAGGCTTGGCTGGTGTACTGCTGATAAAGAAAACAAGCAAAGATGCACAAAAACCTTTTTTTTTTCATAGAATCCTAGAAGGTTTGGGTTGGAAGGGACCTTAAAGACCATCTCGTTCCAACCCCCCTTCCACTCAACCAGGTTTCTCCCAAACCCTGTCCAGCCTAGCCCTGAACACTTCCAGGGATGGGGAATCCACTTCTTTTGGGGAATCCACAACTTCTGTAGGCAACAAACAACTTCTCTTTTCCATGGTGATGGATTTAGCTCTCTTTTCTTTCTTGTGTTTGGGAGTGTCTTCTGCACAATCACCTTTCCCTTGACCGTCTCCCTGAAACTTCTTTTTGCCCCTTCAGAAACAAAAATCATCTTTGAAAGAGAAGGATTGCATCAGTGCTACATATTAAAAAGACACTATTTCACAGCCATATACACATATATACTATACACATCATAAACCAGCACAACTACTTCTGTTAAAATGTTTCAGGTGCTCCAGATATGCATTTGTCCCTTCACAGCTGTTCCTCACCCTGGGCACTGCATAAAAAAGCAGTCCGGATGCCACCAGCCGTTTTGGAGGCCAAGATATTTTAATATGAGACGGCTATGAGGCGCTACGAGGGAGACATGAGATGTGAGGGGGACAAGAGAGGCTGTGAGGAGGATACAAGCGAACTATGAGGGGGCTGTGAGGGGAAAATCCTTAATAAAACAGAATTAACGCTTTCCATGTCTTTATTCTGCGCGGCGGGGGCCGGACTCCCCTCACAGCGGTCGGGGGGGGCGGTTCGGTCCCTCAGCGCCCTCCCCGTTCTCACGGCAACCGCGCCCCCCCCTCATTGCGCAGGCGCGAGACAGAGGCGCGCAGGGCCCGCGCACGCGCACTGA
>VZTX01028162.1:0-22569 GCA_013400915.1 Pardalotus punctatus
ATTGGAAGGAATCTTAAAGCTCACCCAGTCCTACCCCCTCTGCCATGGGCAGGGACACCTCCCACTATCCCAGGCTACTCCAAGCCCTGTCCAGCCTGGCCTTAGACATTTCTAGGGGCAGCCACAGCTGCTCTGGGCACCCTGGGCCAGGGCCTCACCACCCTCACAGGGAACAATTCCTTCCTAATATCCCATCCATCCCTGCCCTCTGGCAGTGGGAAGCCATTCCCTGTGTCCTGTCCCTCCATCCCTTGTCCCCAGTCCCTCTCCAGCTCTCCTGGAGCCCCTTTAGGCTCTGCCAGGGGCTCTGAGCTCTCCCTGGATCCTTCTCTTCTCCAGGTGAGCACCCCCAGCTCTCCCAGCCTGGCTCCAGAGGGGCTCCAGCCCTTGGATCATCTCCATGACCTCCTCTGGACTCGATCCAGCAGCTCCATTAACGGCCCTCACCTTTCCACTGGATTTTCTTTCCTTTTCCATGGCTATTCACATTCTTCTTTCTCCTGCCATCTTCCCTCTTCGGGTTGAGTTAGTAGGGCCTTGAAGTAAACTCCCCCAACCTTTTTTCTCTCCAAAAATCCAGTACATCCTGTGCTCTGGCCTGGCTGATCCACCCTGGATCACCTACTCCAGTTTCTGAAACTTGAACACAAGTGTCTGGTGGCTTGGGAACTCTGTGGGAGATGGTGGAGGAAAAATTTGGGCACCTGACATAGCACCTGGTACAATTTGTGACTCTTCACGGGATCTGAGACATTTTTGTGGGTCTGTGTAGGGTGAAAGGATCTGGAGAAGGCCTGAAAACCTCTGGGTCAGTGGATGGAGATCCATTCTGAATTTGGGCAACTGAATCCAACCTCTGGTTTACCAGCAGATCCCTCTGCTGTGGGGTTATCCACAACTGGGTCACAGACTCAGGAGAGATCTGAGGATGACAAGGGAGCAATTCCCAAGAGGCTTTTCCAGTGGGACCAGACCCTTGGGAGCAGCAGGGTCTGGCTGCTTGGACGTGAGCCCAGCTGCTCATCCGGACCACGGTGACTGACGGATGACTCAACACACTTGATTTTCCAGGATGAACGAAGCCATTCCACAGAATTACTTCTGGGAATGAGAAGGACTTACACTGGTTCCTAGGATTGCAATGAAATCCAGGAATACTCCTAAATAGCCAGCTCACGCAGACGGATGTCGTCAAGCCTGCTGAGAAAATTCATGGAATATTTAGCAAAAACCCTGTAACTTTCTCTGATGGTTGGAGATTTTCAATTATCCAAGCAGACAAGGATCATTGGATGGGGGTTGGAGCAACCTGGTCCAGTGGAAGGTGCTCCTGCCCATGGCAGGGGAATTGGACCAGATGAGATTTAAAGATCCATTCCAGCTCAAACCATTCTGTGGTTCTGTGACCTGGGGACACTTCTGGGTGACACTGGGTAGATCTGGGATCTACCTGCCAAATTATTTTCTGTACAACTGAGGAATGAAGTGATCAGGGAACGTGGAAGTATTGACTGCAAAAAGAATGATTTGTTGTCTAGCAAGCAAGCTGAGCAAGGAAGGAGTTTTTTTAAGAAATAGTAAAAAATAAATATCAGGAAGAGGGGAAAAAGCTGTTTAAGGGGAAGAAGAATGGTAGCACAGATCCAGTGCTATGGGTATAAATTGCCCATCTTTAGGTTTCAGTTTGGAAATCAGATGTTTTATAATCATTGGAGCAGTTGGGCTCAGGAAGAGCTGCCCAAACAGAATAGGAGAGGTGAGAAATCTGACAATTCATGCAACAGGGCCTGCAAAGTTCACGAAAGGATGGATGTGAGCTTCCAGTGGCAGGAAGCCCAATTGGATAACATGGGAAGAGGTTTTCCAGACCTGTAGCCCTATCACTGCACAGTGCTACTGTTTTATGAATTTCTCCTCAATTTCCCCCCATTTTAAAAGAGCTGGGACTGCATGAAGCCATTGTTCTGCATCCCATGGCTGGCCTTTATGAATGTATAGATTAATTGGGGGAGCCATTACTTTGCTGATCAATATTCAATTTCCTGGGCCCTGCAGTTCAGCCTGTTTGGTGTGTGCCACTATTCCCAGCTGTTTGTGCAATGTCACAATTTGCAAAGTTGGGCAGTCTGAAAAGATTCAATGGGCAGAAAATAAGGAAATTCTGTGGCCAGGGAGCACTCCAAGGTCTCCCTGAAGCCTTCTCTTCTCCAGGCTGGATATTCCCAGCTCTCTCAGACTGGATCCAGAGTAGAGGGGCTACAGACCTTGGAGAATTTCATGGCATCCTCTGGACTTGCTCC
This sequence comes from Pardalotus punctatus, assembly GCA_013400915.1. NCBI lineage: Eukaryota > Metazoa > Chordata > Aves > Passeriformes > Pardalotidae > Pardalotus > Pardalotus punctatus. The sequence continues at coordinate 2,301 of VZTX01028162.1, forward strand.
AGCAGGTCATATTTTATACACACTTACACATAGATATATACATATATATATATATTTAAATTAATTTACCAATTCCAGTGTAAAAATATTATTGGAAATTATACACTCTCACATAAACAGAAAGTCCCACCACTTCACCAACAAATGATAGATGCAGAATTTATTCCCACCACTAAATTCAGAGTGAATACAGATCACAAGCAGCAAGAAGACTGACATTAGCCTTTTCAGGCATTGAATAAATAGAATAAAAAGGGCTGTATTCATGGAATAAGATGCATACAAGTAGTCCATCTATGGATGCAAAAGGGGGTTTAGAGCTTTTGAACAAATCTTGTTTTCAAATTTCAGGCTCCATTTTGCCAAAGATGTCAAGTAAAACCAAGATTTTAGTAATCCATGGTATCTGCTGCAGGAGCAGAGCTTCCTTGTTAGGAACCATATTTAATTCAGGTGATCAGAGTATCTAAAAATACTGCTGAATATTCCAGCACATCCCTGATGTGAAGAACTGGATTGCAAATGCACTTTGATTTTTTTTTAACCTACGAGGTTAATTATTGCTTTGATTATAGAGCTGGAATTGCCATCTGTCACAAGCTCTGTGGGATGACCAAGCTTCTTTTGGTGCCATGTTTTCCTACATATAATGTTTATTATTCCCAAAATAATACAATGTGGGACAGATACTATCATCCTGGGACAGCTTGCCATGTGATGGCTTTCTCATCCTCGCACTGCACTGATAATGCAATTCCATTTTCATGTGCCACTATTAGGCTGTGAGGGACGTGATTTTATTTTGTGCACAGCTTAGAGAGAGGGAAAAAACCTGCATCCCACTGATAGATCAGTTTAATTATTATTATTTCCATGGAAGGAGCATAAAGAAGTTTGCAAGGAGCTTTCTGGAAAGCTGGGAAAAGAGGGTGGCGCTGTGAGATGAAAATACCCTCGTTTTGTTGAGATCTATCACAAAACAACCCTTTTCTCCTGGGCATTGGGAAGCTGAAAGATGAAATCTCCTGATGCTGATGAAGGTGGGGAAGCACCGGAATGGGTTTCCCAGAAGTTGTGGCCACCCCATCCCTGCAGGTGCCAAGGCCGGGTTGGACAGGGCTTGTGGCACCCTGGGATAGTGGAAGGTGTCCCTGCCCGGGGCAGGGGGTGGGATGGGATGATCCTCAAGGTCCTTTCCATCCCAGACCATTCCATGATTCCACGATTCCATCACCGTGTTACAAGGGAAATGCATAAACACATCCAGTTTTGTTTGAGGCTTTACAGATAAAGGGAACATTTAACTACCATCCCAAACAGGAAACGCTTCCAGGTGAGAAAGCAAAATATGTGGAATTGCACTAAATTAACAGGCAACTGTGTTATCCCTTAGCTCAAGTCTCAGTTGAGCTTGGGCTCTAATTGTGGGTGAACACATTCCCATTGGCAGCCTTGCTGTGATCAGGACTGCAGCTTGTGGGAGAAATTTTGGAAAAAACTCACATTCTGGGCCAGAATTAAATTAAAGGCTCATTTCACGCACTGGCAAGTTCATACAGTGACACCACCAAAGCCTTGTGCAGGTATTTTTCCCTAAAATCAGGCAGAGGAAATCTGTGGGATGTGTCACTTTTTGCTTTTTGCTGTTAAAAAGATCCCTCCATGTGCCATCCCACCCTGTCACTCCTTCCTTCTCCAGGTTTTCCCTTTGCATTTTTTTATCTAGAAACAATAAAGGATATTTGAACCCAAGCTGGGTTTGTGGAAGAACTTCCTAAGTGTTGGATTTTTTTCCCTAATGTTTCACATTAAGTAAATCAACCCTAAAGGAGAGGACTGGGGTGTTACCTCCTTTTCCAGTTTGTTGAAGTGTTGCTGATGTAAATCCTTCTGACCATTTCCAATCCCATAAAAAGGAGGAACACAAAAGATGAAAAATTATTTGGCAGCAGCTTTCACGATGAACTATACTGACAAAACATGGTGTCTGTCTATAGGCAGTAAATAAAGTGCTTGGGATTTCAAACTCTGGGAGGTGGGAGATGAGGGGGAAAAAATCCTTGAATGTTTTGGGTTTTTTTTAACCTTTTTATCACAGCTTTCCTGTGGAGCTTGCTGCAGACAAACTTCAAACCCTGCTTTGCAATTAAATTCCCATCAAAACCACAAATGGAAAAATCAATATGCTTCATCCAGCGTGTGTAAGGTTCCTCAAACACAACCTGAAAAAGGACAGGTTTACAGTGACTTTCTCTCCCTTTCTTGTTTAAAAAAATCAGATATTTTAGCGTCTCACCTCTGAAACCTGAAATAAACTTAGAACTGCTTTCCTCCACACCTTCTCTAGTGGGAGGTGTCCCTGCCCATAGCAGAGGGTTCGAACCACAAGATCTTCAAGATCCCTTTCAACTCCAAACCATTCTGTGATTAAATGTGACTCCTTAGAACCTGCCTGGTTATAACTCTGGCTGTGTGTTTTTCCCAGCTGTTTTGCCAGCACGACACCGATAAAAGCGAATTCCTCCTTAGGCAGCGGAGCCGGGGCTCTGCCGGTCCGTGCGTGCTCCGGGGCCCCTCCGGCCGTGCCCGAGGCAGCGCTTGCAAGTCCCGAGCTCTTTCCAAGGGGGAACCTCAGAGGATGCTTAAGGGGCTTTGCAGTTTCAGACGAGGTGGCAGGATCGGGTCCCCGGAGCACCGGGGATGTTTTTGCTGACCCGTCTTTGCCAGCGGCTGCGGCGGCAGAGGCGGAGCGTGAGCCCAGCTGCCGCGTCAGCATCATTTTAATTAAATATATATTGCTTTATTTAGCTGTGTGGATGGCACCGCTCCTATTACTGCTTCCAAAGGAGGAATGCAAATGGAGAGAATTTAAGTGCAGGGAGCAAAGGATGGTGTTAGAGTAGGAGAAAACATCCAAATGAGACGTGGGGGGAAGAGTCGAGGCTGGATGATGTTACAGTGATGGCAAACTTGGCTGAAATGTGCATTCGCCCATCCTCTCAACTCCTCCTGTGCACACAGATCCCATTCCCAGCTCCTCCCGAGCCTGCAGACTGCGAGCACAGGCTCAGGGTGTTTGGGCAGCGTTATTAAACAGTATTAGTATGCAGGGAGATGCTCCTCGCCCTGCCAGAGCGGGGCTTCGAGCGCTCCCTCCTTTTGTTACAACAGCGCTGCTCCTCACGCTTTGAGGCAGGGCTAATGAGACTTAAAAGCAGAGCTAAATTAGGGAGATGGGGAAGTGAAGGCAGGGGTAGAGACTGGCTGGGCTGATGGAAAAGCGTGGGCTGGTGGGAAAGGCAGGGAGAGGGAATGGAGACGGGGAGAGGCCCACGGGAGTCGGGCTGCGTCAACAGGGCGTGAGAGCCCGAGCAGGAGCTGAAGCTTGTGCTGGGTCTGGCATAATAAAGATGGCTGAAGGGTCAGCGTTAAAAACTAAAAAAGGAAATTAAAAAACAACCCAAAATTTGCAAAGCAAGAGGACCCAGTGAAATGATGCTCTCAGGTACATGCTGGGATTCTTGGGGGTGTCCTGTGCAGAGCCAGGATTTGGACTCTGTGATCCTTGTGGGTCCCTTCCAACTCAGAGTATTCTCTGATACATAACAAAGAGAGCGAGGAATTAGGAGGATATAACACACAAAGACAGATAAATGGCTGGAAAACTGGAATATATCTGCTAGAAGGAAAGAACATTCCAGCCATCTCTTTTTTTCCTACAGACTTTAAACCAAGAGTGCTTCTAACCAAACAGACACCGCAGTCCTGGTCCTATATGGTATTTTTTAACACTTGCCAAATGGTGTCTGCTAGCTTGTAACAGATGTAAAGGATTATTTCCCAAATCTGCAAGAATTGTCACTTTGCACTTGCAAAGTGAAGACGTCTTGACTGGAAATACAGGAAGAATGAATTATGCATGGGAAGTGCTGCATGCCTATTTTTAATGGTGCATGGGCATAGGCTGAAATATCATTTTCTCCCTCAGTCTGAGTTTAAAAGTGGGGTGAGTAAGGAAAGAATGAGAAGGTGAAGAGGGAAAGCTGCCTTAGAAACATGTGCTGAGTTTTCCTGATGGCAGAGACCACAGCCCAGCACTGCAGAGCAATCCTGCTCTGCGAGGAGCTGAAATTACTGTGTGGGAAATGCTGGCAACTTTATACAACCATGGAACGGTTTGGGTTGAAAAGGACCTTAAAGACCATCCTGTTCCACCCCTGCCATGGGCAGGGGCACTTTCCACTATCCCAGGCTGCTCTGAGCCCTGTCCAGCCTGGCCTTGGACACTTCCAGGGATCCAGGGGCAGCCACAGCTTCTCTGGGCACCCTGTGCCAGGGCCTCCCCACCCTTCCGGGGAAAAATTCCTTCCCAATATCCCATCTAAATATCTTCTCTTTTAGTTTAAAGCCATTCCCCGTTGTCCTATAACTCTGTGCTGTCCCAGGTGATAGATGGTCCCTGCTCTTGTCTCAAAGACCTCTTGGATTCTGTATTTACGTCCAGTTGTAAAGGCTGGGGAGAGTGAACAGCTTGCACATCAGAAAGTTTGTTTGGAGAGGAGATTCATGAGATAAGCACTTCCTAGAGATACTGGGGTCCTTGGAGGAATCTGAATGAAAGAATTCCGAACAGAGAATGTGCTCAGGTTGTAGCTTCACTCCATCACAATGCATGTAAGCAGGAATGATTAGAGTGGTGGTCACAATTAGTATTTAATGTTAAATTGAATTTTAACTCCCTCAGACGACTAAACCAGATTTATTTCTAATTTTCTATTATACTTTTTGTGGGGCAAGCCAGGAAAAAAATTATGTTTCTTAGAAAATATCAAGGTTATCAAGGTTTCTTTTGCTTCACATTAAAGCAAGTTTTAGAATTATATGATCTGTGTGAGAGAGAGAACAGAGATCCTGAGAGAGGAAGGGTTTGTGCATCCTGCTCTGTTTATGATGGCTGTGAGATTGCTCTCTAGCACTGATTCCTGGATGGTCCTGGTGAGATGGGATGCCCTGCCCTGACATGGTGCAATCCCCTGATGGGAGGTGATCCCTTCATGGAAAACAGCAATTATTTCATGGATTTTAGTGGAGAGCTGCAGAAGAGAAGAAATTTGACCAAGGCAGCACAAAGAGCAGGAAGCAAAGCTTGGTTTGGGATTTCCTCCAGCATCTAGTGATGAATAGGACCTTGATGTGTGTTTCCCTTGGATAATTTTCCCGTGGCTTAGGAGACCACAATGGTCTCTCAGCATCCTCTGATTTTCTTCTCTCTTTTTTATCAACTCAACCATTGGGAATATCCTGCTTGACTCTGGTGTTAGATTGATACTTTGCTCTTTAATAACTCGTAATTTATCACCAGTGTACAATGGAGATGGAGGTTGTTGGGAAAAATTGTGGTTAGAGACATAAAAAGGCCGTCAAATCCACGTGCTCTGTGGGAATAGCGCTGTGGAGCTGGAATTGCACACCTGAAGGATTTGTATTCTGCTTCTGAAATATTTACTTCAACATTCAATGCCTCTGACAGGTTCCAGAGGTTTCTGTATGGCTTTGTAAGAAATTGTGGGAGCACAGCTCAGATGAGGAGTGGCTGAGGGAGCTGGAGGAGCTCAGCCTGGAGAAAAGGAGGCTCAGGGGGGACTTTCTTGCTCTCTTCTCCCGGGCAGCAAGGGACAGGACAAGAGGACACAGCCTCAGGTTGTGCCAGGGGAGGTTTAGGTTGGATATCAAGGACAATTTCTTCACCAAAAGGGCTGTCCAGCCCTGGCACAGCTGCCCAAGACAGTGGTGGAGTCACCATCCCTGGAGAGAGTTAAAATCCACATGGATGTGGCACTTGCGGACATGGGTTAGTGGCCTTGACAGTGCTGGGCAATGGTTGGACTCGGTGATCTCTGAGGGCTTTTCCATCCTGAACAATTCTCTGTAAAGTCAAATGCTTGAGAATAATCAGGAAGTTGTATTCCAGCTAGAATTCCATTAAAATGTTGGCATACCCAGCAGCTTTTTGAGTAAAACCCAAGATTCCTTTAAATTCTGGGAATGTGGCTCCTGCCACGTGTTTGCCATCCTGGCTTTGTGCCCGTTGACTCCACGGAAGCAGTTCATCCATTTTTGGGTTGTGGACTGGGGGATTTGGGTCCCGTCCTTTAACAAACATCACTTGGTTCCTTGGAGAAAAAACTTCTGGATATCATGGCAGGACAATGCTGGTTTTTGTGTATGTTTGATATTCTCATAGAGTTACACTTTGTGCCCTGCTTTGGAAACCTGGGACAGTGCAAGGTGTCCCTGCCCGTGGCAGGGGCTGGAATGAGATGAGCTTTAAGGTCCCTTCCATCCCACACCATTCCAGGATTCCGTGATCACAGTGACCCCAAGCAGGCAGATCATTAACCAGCATAAATAATCACAGCTCTGGAGTTTTCCAGGCATTCCCTTTGTTTTATGCTGAGATTGTGACCCACATCCTTTCAAACCTGCTGTGGGAACGAACTCAGATCCCAATCCTGCTTTCAGCAAACCCAGGAGACTTTTTGCAAATGGTGCCTGAGGAGGCCCAGGTCTTACAGCTTTCCTTTTGTGCTGCTCCCAGTTTGAAGGTTTGGGAATGTGTTAACTTAGCTGGGATGAGAAGGGGGAAAGGCAGCAGCGCTGCTCTTCATCTGTGCAAGTCCATTTGTTGGGTAGGCTGTGTTCTTTTACTGCTTTCCTCAAATGCCATTTTGTAACAGTAAAATGCTCACTAAAAATACTCAAATATTTTTAGTTGTCGAGTACAAGTCAGATTGAGCTGCACATTTCCCTCGTGAGTAAAAGTGATGAGTTTGTGTTCATTAACTCGGGGCCATCTGGTGCAGACATGCTGCAGCCTGTGAATCAAACATGCATCAAACTCCAGGGATCAGAACAACCGCCAGACCCGGGGTTTGGGGGGCTTGGGAGGAGGAAGAGGGTGGTGGACTATAGATTTCAGTCTTTTTAAAAATTAACTCCGCTCTTAATGTTGCACTGTTGTAAAACTCTGTTCCAGGCTCATCAGTGACCATTCCAGCAGCCTTCAGGGGGCTCATGTGCCATTAAAGTAGCAATACCCATCATCCCAACTATTTTGTGTGCAAAATGATTAAATAGAAACGTTTCTCTGCATTTTTAAATGATGCATCTGGAGGGTGCAGCTACACAGATGCAACTAAGAAATAGACCTGAGCTCGGTTTTTCTGGGTCTGCACTGGTGGAAGTCAGTGATGTTTCCACTCAGTAACAGGATCAGATTTTGTAGGGTTTCATGGAAAGCTTTGGAAGAGTAAATTGTAGTTAAAGGATCTGCTTCCATCTTAAAGGTGTTTTCCAGCATGAATGAATCTTTTTCTTTTTCCCTCTGAGGGTGGTGAGGCCTTGACACAGGGTGCCCAGAGAAGCTGTGGCTGCCCCTGAATCCCTGGAAGTGTCCAAGGCCAGGTTGGACAGGGCTTGGAGCCACCTGGGATAGTGGAAGGTGACCCTGACCATGGAATGGGGTGGAACTGGATGAGCTTCAAGGTCTCTTCCAACCCGAACCATTCCATGATTCTACAAAATCTGCTTCAATTACCAACCTGGCAGCCTTTATATATTTCTCACCCAAATGTCTCCAGACGTTCCTCTTCCTGCCTGTCCTGTTTATGTTTTGGTTTTGGTTTTTTTTCCTGGGCTTTGCTTTCATCTCTCCCAATCTCATGCCTGTCACAGGTTACAGCTCTGGCTGGCTGAGCCCCAGAGGTGGGGAAGAGCCTCTTCTGAGCCTGCACATATTAAGAGGTGATTCAAAGTCACCAGGCTTCATTCAAAAGCTTTGTGAATAATTCAGGTTGGAAAAGCCCTTCAGAATCATAAAGTCCAATCATTCCCCCAGCACCTCCGAGGCCACCACTGAGCCATGTCCCCAAGGGCCACATCTGCAGGCCTTTGAGAGTCATCAAGTCCGTGGTCATTTTCCAACTCAAATAATGTCTATGGATGTGTATGTTTAGGCATGGAGCTCCTCCCCCACGGGAGGTTTAGGTTGGATATCAGGAAAAAGTTCTTCCCCCGGAGGGTGTTGGAGCACTGACCAGGCTCCCCAGGGAATGGTCATGGCCCCAAAGCTGCCAGAGCTCCAGGAGTGTTTGGACAACGCTCTCAGGGACTGAGTGGGGTTGTTGGGGTGTCTGTATAGGGAGCTGGAATGGATGATCCTGATGGGTCCCTTCCAACTCAGGATATTCCATTATTCTACAAGCTGTATCCTGAAATAAGATTTAATTCTTTTCAGAGGGGGCTTCCTGTAAATGTCCAAGTTCAAAGTTTCTAGAGGAGAATCCCACTTCCTTTATTTTACTGGATATTCTGAGGTGAAAGTTGTATTCTTCACATCTGTCATGTGTTCACTGGCTCTTAGTCTAAAAGTTGTGTCCATCCATGCAAATGATGGGATGCTGTCTCCATCCTGATCCAGGCCAGCTTTTCCTGTGGCTTGTGGCTATGCCCATGGGCCACTGCTGCAATCAGGCTGTAAATGAGAAATAAACCAGCTGAAATCCAGGAAGAAATCCATACAGGAGACAGGAGAAGATTTGGGTCCATAGCCTGTCATGGATTTAATAAAAAAAAAAGTAAAAAAAAAAATCTATTATTAATATTTGAAGGGAGAGCAGGAGTTAGTGATCACTTCTGAACAAAGCTCGTGTTTCCATGACAATACCCCTATCACTGGATAATCCATACAGCATAAGCTTGTCTGTCCTGCTGGGATGTATTTGGGGGTATTTGGAAAGAGACATTCGGAAACTCGGAGTTATGCCTTTGAAAAAGTTGTGTTTTATTTAAAGATTCCCATTCTTTTCATCACTCTCTTAAATGACTCATATTAATGGGACCCAGTCAAAGGAGATAACAGCACTGCACAGCCCCTTGTTTCCTTTTACTGTTCTCTTTGAGTCTCCTCATCAAAATGACCGTCCCTGCTCTGTTTCTTAATTTCCTGCCTGGATTCAGTCACTCTGCTCTCCCATTAAGGGCAGTTTTGTGAATGACATCTTTGAAAGCTCTCATTTGCCTGAGAGGGAAATGACTGCTTACTCATCCCCTTTGGGAGAGTGAGTTTACCTTCCAAAGAAACCTCTTTTTTCAGTACTTTGTGTAGGACTCTTTGGAATTTTCTCTGTACTTGTCTTGGCTCCTCCTTTGGGCAACCTCCAGGAAGAACCTCCACACATTCATGCTCGTTTAAGCAAAATAACAGGTGACTTTCAGGCTCTAATGGCTCTTCTTTCACGTAACTTTTTCCATAGGACAAGGTGATTCTCTGTCAGCTTCCACTGAAAGATGTTTCAAAGTTGCACCAATTTCTTTGTAGGGTTGCTTCTCCCCCCTGTAATGTTTCAGTTTGAATCTTTGGATTTTGGATGCTGATAAAATTCTGGATTCTGATTCTTTCCACACTGCCCACCTTTACTTAAGCTCTTTAGGACTGAGAGAATGCCATGAAGTTGAGTCAGGGAAGGTTTAGACATATAAAACTTCCCTGGCCCTTGACGTGAGCCCAGAGCACACCCAAATCCATTGTGCCTCATCCACCAGGACCACTGGTTCCTGCAATTTGCTCTCCACACTTTTCCTCGCTGCAAGTCACCAGGCAGTTATTTTCCGTTTCATGGAAATTACATGGTTTGGTGCAAGGCTCAGTCAGACAGAAATACCTCAGCAAAGTGATTTTCAATTTGTTTTTCACTGAGACACTCACTTGTGCTTTCCTAGGGAGACTTTGGAAATGCTGATCTCTGGGAGCAGGGATCCCTGGGGCTGTAGAGGATACGAGAAGGTGATTTTTGTAGATCTGCACTTGCCTTGTTTCTGGTCTCTTTTTGGTAACTGCACCTTGTTTCAGAGAATAAAAAGAAGGAATTTTATTCAGTCTGTTGTCCTGGTTATCAGTCTGATTCCATCCTTTCCTCTTTTCTCACCTTTCAGAGTAGGAAGTGGCCTTCCCTACAGACCCTCAGAGACTGAACAGGCTCAGCCCCAATGAACTCAGCAAAGTTCGTGGTCCTCAGTCACTTGGGGGATTTCAGACACGTTCCTCTGGACTCTAGCAGGGACAATGAGCGTCACATGCTGTGCCAGCACCATGGAGAGATGCCAGCACCGTGTCACAGAGCTGTGGCACGATATTAAGTGACAGGGACGAGCCAGCCTGTCCTCCTTTATAGCCATGGCTGGGGTACAGCTGTGCTCCTGCACAGGGCTGTGTGGGAACAGCATCCATTTAAATGCTGTAATTCCATCTGGATCTTCTTGGCTCCATTCAGTGGCTCCACAACAGCTCTTCTTTGAGGCAGCGTAGCTGAACAGTCCCATTTAATGCACTAAAGAATCCATTGCTATGTGTTGGTCAGAAAAGAAGGATGAAGAAGTCCTAATTAATCAGATCTCTTCCTAATTGGCTCTGGCAAAGAGATTTCTCAGTGCACACAGTGGCCGAGTGGTTGGCTTTGCCTAAATGAGAGAGATGCTGTTCCTGCAACTGCTGCCCTGAATTTGTTGGGATTTGCTTTGAGGAGTCGGCACAGAGTGTCAGGTGGATTAATCCTGGCTTCTGTACATTTTGTCCCGGAGTGTCATCCCTGTGCCTCCCATCCACTTTGTTCAACTGCAGCATTCTTAGCCTTGAATTTGGAATTGTTCTGATGAGGGTCCTGTGAACGAAATAGAATTTGACTGGCAGCTCTGGAGCCAGTGATGTTCCAGTGGGTGAGTGAGGAGAATTAAATTGTTGACTGTGTGTCTTTAAAGGAAGGAGAGAGGGATTTATAGTCTTAACCAGTAGTTTTCTTCATTTTTGTTGGGAAAACCTGTTAAACACCTTGAGTGGACAACAAAAAGTGCAGCTCTGCAGCATTTCCAAGCATTAAAATACGATGTTGACCATTTCTATTGGTTACTACTCTGATCTTGGTACTTTTGGATCACCTCTCTGACCTAAATCTGCTCCTTCGGTGAGGAAGAGTCCAAACCAAACCTGCTGGGCAGGAATCCCTTGCCAGCTGTGTCCAGGCTGGATGGACAACTCTGGGTGCTGGGAATGTGTCACTTAGAGAAAGCTCTGACACTCTGGCCCTCTGAGATTCTGCATTTTCAGTACCTACAGGGACTCCAGGAGAGCTGGAAGGGAATTTGGGACCAGGACCTGGAGGGGCGGGACAAGGGGGAATGGCTTTGACTTCAGACTGCCAGAGGGCAGGGTTGGATGGGATATTGGGAAGGAATTGTTCCCTGTGAGGGTGGGGAGGCCCTGGCTCAGGGTGCCCAGAGAAGCTGTGGCTGCCCCTGGATCCCTGGAAGTGTCCAAGGCCAGGTTGGACAGGGCTTGGAGCAACCTGGGATAGTGGAAGGTGTCCCTGCCCATGGCAGGGGTGGAACTGGATGATCTCTAATGTCCCTCCCATCCCAAACCATTCTGGGATTCTGTGATTTCCCCCAGGAAACACTTTGAGTTATGCCCAGACCTTTGTGAGGAGCCTGTGCTGCCCTTGAGCACAGCCAGGAGCTCATTTGTGCCCAGCAGGTGCCGTGGAGATGCTGGAGAGGAGGAACTGCCCTGTCCCAGCCCATCCCAGGAGAAACCTCCCCACAGAGCTTTAGGTTTGCGGTGATTCCTCATTTTCCCCAGCTCACAGATAAAATCCAGCAGCTTTCCCTGCACCAGCAGCAGCACAAAAGACGAGATGGGTACAAGTGAGGAGATGAGATAACGCTGGTGTAAGAATGGCTGCAATCAGCTTACAATGAGATCATATCAAATGTGTTGTGAAAGTTCTAATAATTAATTGTTTCTTAAACTGTGCAGCCTATTTGTTTGATCTTCCCTCTGCATTTCTAAAGCAGTGTATCATTTATTTTCCTTCATCCTTTTTTTTCCTTGTACACCATATTTCTATACTTCAGACTTGATTTAGTAACCATAGCAATGAAATAAATGCATTGTCTTCATTTACAATGGTGTCTAAATAGGTGCTCAGCTCCCTGTAAGTCCTTTAACAAGGGATGGTTCCCTGCCACCACAATGAGAAGGCTTTGGGTGATGTTATTGAAATAATTTTCACTTTGATTTTGTGACATTGAGTCCAAAAGTCTCTGAAAATACATTTTGTGCCTACTTCATTTCTCAAGAGTATATACATAGAAATATAAAAAACCCAGAACTTTCCAGGGGGATTCTTTGTGGAGAGAGAGAACATGGTTGGCATTATGTCTTTCCAGATACAAAGAGATGCATTAATACCTTTTATTTGCCTGCACTGCCCTCACATTATCAACAACCCAGAAGTTTCTATAGACAAAGAACAAAAAGAATGCAGCCTGACTTCTTGTCTGAGAAAGAGTGAGTACTCCTGTGCCTGGGCAGTCCTTACAGGAATAGATGTAAACTGTTTTCATTCCTAGGGTTAAAAATAAGACCTGCAAATGCAGAAAAAAAAAAAAGAAAAAAGAAGCCTCTCCTTTTGTGTTCTCAACAGATTGCTTTTGCAACTCAGTGGCAGAGACGTGACTTCATTCACCTTTTGTATATTAATTCTGTTTGTCAAAGTCTTATGCAAACATAAAACATAATTCAGACATTTTCCAGAACACAGAGATTCCTGTACATTTATGCTGCAGCCAGGCTGGGGCCCCAGAGGAGTTGGACTTCACATCTGGGCAGGTGTTTGCAACTGTTTTATTTTGTTGGGATCCTGTGGCACGATCAGAGAAGCACAGAATGGTTTGGGTTGGAAGGGACATTAAAGATCATTTGATTTCGCCCCTGCCATGGGCAGGAACACCTTCTGCTATCCCAGACTGCTCCAAGCCCTGTCCAACCCGGCCTTGGACACTTCCAGGGATCCAGGGGCAGCCACAGCTTCTCTGGGCACCCTGAGCCAGGGAACAGTTCCTTCCCAAAATCTCATCTATCCCTGCCCTCTGGCAGTGGGAAGCCATTCCCTGTGTCCTGTCCCTCCATCCCTTGTCCCCAGTCCCTCTCCAGCTCTCCTGGAGCCCCTTTAGGCATTGGAAGGGGCTCTGAGCTCTCCCTGGATCCTTCTCTTCTCCCTTCTTCTCAGTCAGAGAGTGCTGGGGTGGATTCACGCTGGAATCACATAATTTCATCCTTGCATCCCATTCTTTCCCTACCTCTGCCACAAGCAAAAATGCTGGATTGGTGTCCACACCAAATCCTGCTCAGATAAATGAAAAATGTGTGTTGCTACATTCACAGCGAGCACCTCCTGGATGGAGCAGTGTTACAGCTCCTGAGATTTAAATTTAAAGCTTTCAGCTCCAGGCATATTCCCTAAAAGTAAAGCCTTATTATCCCTCTTACATATGAAGCTTGGAGTTCAAGGAAAAAAGAGACTAGAAAGAATTTCAACCATCAGCAAATTAGAGCCCTAAATTAGAATTCCCTGAAAATTTTGCACAGAAATAGTTTTTGACCAAAAATGTGGGTTTTTAACTAAGGGAAATGGTCTCATTAAGATGATTTTTTTATCTTTGGATACTGAAGCCTCTCAAAAATTCATTTTAGCCTGTGGTTTTTGTATGTGTGTGTTGACGTTTGGATGTGTGTATGTGCTGTATAAACAGCCATTATCTGGATTTTTGGTTTTTTTTCATGACAGTTAGAAAAGTGTGTGGGGTAAGAATAGATTAAAATTTGATTTTTCTGTTTTATTTTATTTGAGTTCTTTAGGGTAAAGGAAAGAATTTTCCTACCAGCTCTACTTTTATCAGTAATTCGTAGCTTCTGGCCATTGCCTGTGTGCTATAAATGCCCAATTGCAAAAGCCAGGTGCTGACTCTGGACTTTTAAACTCTGTATATCTCTAATAGCCTAAATCAAGGAAAAAAATCTCTTGCGAGTGCATGGCGTGGGTAGCAGCAGGAGAGGCAATTTATCCATTCCCTGGGGTTTGCAGGGAGTCTGGAAATTGAAATTGAAGCTCAGCCTTGTGTCCTGGGGACATCACTTGTGTGTCACCTTTCCCGTGGGGTACCGAGCCACTTCTCAGCTGTGGCACCAGTGGGGTTTGAGCCTTCCCTGGGGGCTGCAGCAGAGGGAACTCTGCATTTTGGGCGCTCAGAGGGGACTTGGGACCCCCAGAGGGTTGTGCTGGGTCTTGCCAAAGGAGGGGTTTTTGTTGTCCTTGACTCAGGGGTAAAATCTTTTTATCTTATGGAAACCTTCTCAAGTGCAATTTCTTTTCACTTCCCTTAGTGCTGGTTTAGATGTCACTGCGAAAGGATAATGAATTTGGGGCTGATATTTTTTAGGGGAAGGGGTCAAGGGCAGAGGCTGATCCTCAAGATTGCCATAAAATAGGAGTGAAGCCTCTTAGCCTTCTCCTAAAATAGAAGTGAAGGTGGACAGACCCCTGAACCCTGACTTGTGACACCAGAAATAAAGAGATTTTGTTGATGATCAGTCCTTTCTCTTGTGTGTATCTCAAAGCAATAGGGAATAGAAATGTTGTAGGAAAACAAGGTGTTCATCCTCCCTCACCAGGAAGTTCACAGGGCTCTGAGCAACCTGGGATAGAGGAAGGTGTCCCTGCCCATGGGGGATGAGCTTTAAGGTCCCTTCCAACTCGAACCATTGTGGGATTCTATTATTCCTTTCCCAATAAAAGAAAATATCCTCTTAATCCTGTTTAAGGAATCCCCATTCCTGCCTTCTTTCTTCATCCCTTCCCTGAATTCTTTGTCCCTTAGGAAACAACTTTGCCAACTCCCAATGACGCAGGGTGTCATCCTGCCGTGGTAGTTTCTCTTCAAAGCCCGTGCTCTGTTGGTTTTCATAATTTGGGGGAAAGAATCCAATCCTCTGTGTTTTCAGCCTCTCTTTACTTTTGAATGCAAACATCTTAAAAAAAAAATAGGAAGGAAACCTAATGGATGTGTTTTCTATGCTAGAGGTGACAGCATGAAAGGGAGGAACCTGATTTCTGACAGACCATTTTAATTTAGATTTTTTTTAAGACAGATTTGTGCAGGTCCCAGAAAGATAAGCAAAAGCTCTTGTTCTTATAAACCATTTTCTTTCTCATCTAATTAAACCCCAAACAGGCAGATTTCCATGACAAACTCCAGTGTTTTCTCAGCATAATATTCATGTTCCGCATATTTCTGAGTTTATTATGAATTATTGTAGCAATGGGCCAATTAAAAAATACAGCTACTATAAAATTGGAAGGGATAGCTCATGTCTGCAAGTTTGCTTTCAGGGGTGGGGCAGACACAGCTTTTTTGGGCACCCTGTGCCAGGGCCTCCCCACCCTCACAGGGAAAAATTTCTTCCCAATATCCCATCCATCCCTGCCCTCTGGCAGTGGGAAGCCATTCCCCCTTGTCCTCTCCCTCCAGGCCCTTGTAAATGGTCTCCGTCTTTCCTGAAAGTTCCCTTCAGGTACTGGGAGGCCACAATTAGGTCACCCCAAACCCTTTTCTCCAGGCTGAGCAATCCCAATTCTCCCAGCCTTTCCCACAGGAGTGGCACTCCACCCCCCTAATCAACATTTCCGTGTCCTTCCCATGCTGGGCCCCAGGGCTGCAGGCAGCTCTGCAGGTGGGGTCACACTTGAGTGGGGCAGAGGGGCAGAATCCCCCCCTCCCCTGCTGCCCACAGGGGTTTCTGGGCTGGGTCATGTCCAGCCCTCACCCATCAGAACCCCCAAGTCCTTCTCCCAGGGCTGCTCCATCCCTTCATTCCCAACCTGGATTGATCCCGCAGCAGCCCTGACTCAGGTGCAGCACCGGCACTTGGTCTTGTGAAATCCATGAAATTCCCAGGGGCCACTGCTCCAACTTGTCCAGGTGCCTCTGGATAACATCTGGCCAACAACATTGGATGTCGATGTGGGGACTCATCCCAGACTGAACTCAGGTGTCTGAGCCCGATCCTGGGTGCCACTCAAGTTATTTAGAAAGAAATTTTGTGCTCTGTCATTCAAGGGCATCAGGGAATCCAGTCCATGAGTCCAATATGTCAGTGTAGTGGATTACAGCATTCCCAACACTCCTCGGTTTCCTTGGGATATTTAAGGAATTCATTTCCGAGGCAGTTTCTTTTGATGACCATAATTGGATTCTAATCATCTTTGAACACGTAACATTAAGTTCTTCATTTGCCTCATTAACTGTTGCTTTCAAATTTTGGTGGTCAAATATTGATGAAGTACCAAGCTCCGGGACTGATCATCTCTTCAGTCACCAAATCCAACTGGCTTTGGGATTGTTTTTGTCTTAGAAATTTTCATCAATTCCCCTGTGTGCACAGATCAGGCACTTTTCCTTTTGCCAGAGGAAAACTCATCACACCTGAAGTGTCCAAGGCCAGGCTGGATGGGGCTTGGAGTGACCTGGGATAGTGGAAGGTATCCCTACACATGGCAGGGGTGGAACGAGATGAAATTTAAGGTCTGCTCCAACCTAAATCATTCTATGGATCTACAATAATTTATGTTTCCAGGACATGCAAAATTTGAAGTCACTGGGAAACCAAAGACAAACTCTCCAGTCCTGCCATTCCTGCTGCAGATTTCCCTCACACCATCCCCATTTTTTTAACATCCTTTAAAATCGTGGTTGGCAGGAGTGGATTTAATATTCCAGCATTAGTCTCGATGCTGCCATAAATGAAAATCAAGTCACTCTATCCTCCCACTCCTCCTCTGCTGTGCACATGTCCGTGAATTGCATTAGTGCTTTTCATCACAGCATCCTAATGGCATCCTAGTGCTAAGCTTTTTGGCTACTGTGACCCCTAAATTACTTTCAGATGCTATTTTCCATTATGTAATGCTTTGTTCTCTCCATTCCTGCTTTCCTGCTTCCTAGCTGAACACACACTCATATATTAAAATATGGCTTTGCTGATTGAGCCTAATGTACTAAGGAATCCGAGCTGGTTTTATGGCCACCTCACGCTCCTTAATACTTATTATGATGTCAAACTTTGTGTCATTCACAAATGTTGTCAGCAATAGTTTTGTGTTTATTTCCAGCCCCCATAAAGAAAATTTAATAGTGTTAGACCCAAAGCAAGGCCTTTAAAAGGTGATGCAACACTTGGGAGATGGCTGGAGTGGTTTATTTTATAGCCAGTGGGAAGCAAGGGAAGCATAGGAATAATTCTCAGGTTCTCAGTGGTCCAGAAGAATGGCGAGTAGCAATGCTTGTGGTATTTATTAGTGGTCAATATTGTGCAATAAACCCTTTAAAAAAAGGGTAGAAATGAGGCAAATATGGGCAGGTAACTCAGCCAGCTGCACTGTCCCTGTTCCTGCTGGAGTTAATGGAGAGAAAAGGGTTGGAACTTGGACACACGGAATTGCCTGCACTCTGTGCAGCCTGTTGAAGGATGTCCGCATTCTCTCCTGCCTGAGCCTGGGCCATGTGAATTATTCCTTCCCCCCAGCATTCAAACAATGATTTTCCCTTTTCCTGGGTCTTTAATTTGAGGTGCCAATCCCCTATGAAATTCCCTCAATAAATAACATCAAGAACTCGCATCAACATCTCAACATTCAGACGGCATTTCAGGCTCACGTTTCCCAAGCAGCCTTCCTACTTCCCCTGCCTGCTTTTGGTTTACGGGGATCTTTAATCTCCTGATTGCAGACAGGTTTGCAAGTAATCCACACACATTTTCTGCAATTTTCAGAAAAAATCCAGCATGGTATGAGCAAAGCAATCCAGGACTCCTGTATAATCTTCTACATGTGCAATGTTGTAGAATACCAATGTAGAGCTGAGGAAATATCCAGCTCTGCTGCATTTTTTCATATAAATTAACTCTGTATCTAATTACCTCATCTGCCAATCTGCAATTTGTGTGTGTTCACAGGTATATTGCTTTTGTGCTTAACTGCTTAATTTCCATGAATTGTTGGCAGAAAGAGGTTGTAGAGCTCGATTGCTGCTCGCTGAAATATTGAAATCCACACCTTAGAGGGAAGAAAGATCACTTGAAGTTGATTAAGGTTGTGTTAAACAGAGTAAGTATCCATGAAGGAGTGCTGCCTACCCTTAAAAACAAACCAGCTCTGGAGGGAGGTCGATGAAATTATAGAGAACAGAAAACAGCAGAATCACCTTAAAAAACAAAATTTCCTCCTACTAATAACTTCATTCTTTTCAGGGGAGTTGGATGAGAACAAATCTGGGCAAGACTGTAGAATCCCAGAATGGTTTGTGTTGGAAGGGGCTTTAAAGACCATTGGGTTCCAATTCCCTGCCATGGGCAGGGACACCTTCCACTATCCCAGGCTGCTCCAAGCCCCTTCCAAGATCAAGGAAAGGTCTCTCCCATGTGCTCTCTGGAGGGGCAGAGGGAAATGTGCAGGTGGCATTTCCTGATTTTGTTGATTTGAAAGGTGGCATTTCCTGATTTTGTTGATTGCTTAATTGAAAAAAACCCTCAATACACTTGGCTCAGAGTGGAATTTCTTTAAATGAACACCACTCACAGCTCGTTAGCATGCAGGGATACACAGCAGGCAACACGGGCATGGCTAAAAAATACCTGGAGGAAGCATCCAGGCTGGAAGTGATCACGTAGGAAACCCTGAATATGGATCCAGAGTTTTGGAGCATGTGATCAGTTAATTCATGTACTCCCTTGTAATGAGCTGTTCTTCCCTAATGCTTCCTCTTTACTGCAGGGTGTGAAGAGTTGAGGAGTGTGTCCAAAACCAGTTTGTGTTACTGGATTGTGAGAAGGTTGAGGTGAGGTCAAGGCTGAGGGCTGACAGCAGACTGACCGTGCCGGTGTTTTCACAGAAGAGCTTCACTCTGTGTTACAGGAGGATTATCTGCCCTCTCTGGGAAGAAATGGGATGAAACGGCCTCCGGTTGCACTGTGGGAGGTTTTAATTGGATATTCTTCTTCTTATTATTATTATTGGAACAATTTCTTCACTGAAAGCATGGTCAGGCATTGGAACAGGCTGTCCAGGGCACTGGTGGAATCACTTGATGATCTTGGAGGTCTTTCCCAACCTTAAATGTTGACTCATAGAATTATAGAATGGCCTGGGTTGGAAGGGACCTTAAAGATCACTCAGTTCCACCCCCTGTCATGGGCAGGGACACCTTCCACTGTCCCAGGTTTCTCCAAGCCCTGTCCAACCTGGCCTTGGACACTTCCAGGGATCTTCTTGTCTGCCTGATCCTGGCAGTTTTGGCCCTGGTGAACTTTCCGGACACTTCCCAAGCACACTTTGGGAGCCGACACCTGCTGGAGACAATTCCCAAAAGGCAGTTTGGATGCTGCTACCCAGTTCTGGAGCACAAAAGATCATGGGCATGGCCAGCCCGTGCCAGCTGGCCCTTGGCACCGGGTCAGCTGTGGAGGTGTAAGATTTCACTCCACAGTTGGAGCAAAGTTCTGTTTAGAGCTCCCACCCTTTGCGTCGGGATCCGGCAGAGCTACTTTTAGCCACCACGAAGTGAGACAGCTCCTCCAAGCTCCCAAAGCTGCGGGAGTGCAGAAAGCTGGGCTCCTCCAAAGGGCGCCTCATCCCACTTAGTTACCAATTTGGGAAAGACCGGCAGCGGGTGCCGAGCTCCCGCCTTGTGGCAGAGCGGGCGCCGATGGCGAGGGGAGGGCAGACTCCCTCTGTGGGAAGTGATGGGAACAGAGATCATGGAATCCTAGGGGGGGGATTCTGCCCCTCTGCCCCTCTCAGGTGAGACCCCACCTGCAGAGCCGCCTCCAGCTTGGGGGTCCCCAGCACAGGAAGGATGTGGAGCTGCTGGAGAGAGTCTGGAGGAGGCACCAGGATGATCAGAGGGATGGAGCAGCTCTGTTGTGAGGAAAGGCTGAGGGTATTGGGGTTGTTCAGCTTGGAGAAGAGAAGGCTTCAGGGTGATTTTCCAGTAGCTGAAGGGAGCCCACAAGAAAGATGGAGTGAGTTTATTTGCAACGGTCTGGCACGACAGGACAAGGAGGAATGGTTTGAAACTGAAAGTAGGTTTAGATGGGATATTAGGAAGGAATTTTTCCATGTGAGGGTGGTGAGGCCCTGGCACAGGGTGTTCAGAGAAGCTGTGGCTCCCCCTGGCTCCCTGGAAGTGTCCAAGGCCAGGTTGGGTGGGGCTTGGAGCAGTCTGGGATAGTGGAAGGTGTCCCTGCCCATGGCAGGGGGTGGGATGAAAGGATTTTCAAGGTCCCTTCTGGCCTCAGCTATCCTGTGATTCTGTGATTCAA
>VZTX01028163.1:0-17161 GCA_013400915.1 Pardalotus punctatus
CGCCCTGCGGCCGCGGCGCTGACTCCTCCGGCCGGGAGCGCGGCACCCACGCGCGGCCGCGGAAGCCCCGGAGCGGCGAGGACGGAGCCGCCGGCGCGGAGCAAACAGCGAGGGGATGGAGGGGGGCGTACGGAGCTGGACGAGCCGCACCGGTGCCCCGGGCACGACAGGATCCGCGGGCAGGGGCAGGCCGGGTTGTCCCGGCACCGCCGTCTCACGCGGGACCGGGCTCAGCCGTGTGGTGCGAAGTGCGCCCCGAGGAGGACTGGAGCCTTCGGGGCATTGGTGGCCGCCACCTGCGGGTGTCACAACCCTGGAAGCATCTTGCCCAATGCCCTCAGGAAGATCGGGCCACTCTGCCGCTGAACGCCGGGCCCATGGGAGGCGGGGCGAAGGGGGCTCTTTTGCAGTGAATTTCCTCATTTTTTTGTGGCTTTATTTTTCTAAGTAGCAAAGAATGCGAGGGAGGTTCTGAGAGGCGTGTTGGGTAAACACAGATATAAGCCTCTTTCTTTAAAACAAACGAGCAGATTATTTACCTGATTAAATAGGTATTTTGAGCAGGTTGTAGGCTGTTTTTGTGAACACACCATGTTTGGCTCCAGGATTTTGGCAGAGCTGGGTTCCTCGCCGGGGCTGACATGGAATTGCCCATGGACTTACCAGCTCTTAAATCCTGTTTTATAAGCAGAACTTAATGTGCTTCTCAAAGGAGGCCAGCATCATTACCCCACTGGGGATGGGGAAACTGAGGCACTAGTGAGGGAAGTGACTCGCCAGAAGTGGACAGACAGGTTAGTCACAGGGCTGGAAAGAGCCCAGGTGTGTTTGGCTCTGTGCACCAGGATGTGCTGCACCCAGATAGCGTCCTGAGCCCAGAGACACAACACCAATTGCAGCTCACCACCTCAGCAGTGCAGCAGTTGCATGGGCAAAAATGCACAGGCAGTGCAGTAGGCCACAGGACAGGGAGAGGGAAGAGGAGAGGAGAGTGATTTGTGGAAACCAGAAGTATTCTGGTTTCTCTCAGAAAAAAATCCAAATAAAGTCTAGTGAAATGGAGCCACCCAGGGACCTTCCAGGCCAGGAAGCACATGGGGACAGCAGTGTCAGGCAGGAGGCAAGTGTGCCCTGCCTGGGGGCTGCCCAGCCAAGCAGCACTCCTGAACAGAACCCTGCATGGGACTCACCTTCCCACCTGGTGCAGCCAAGCTCCTGCTTTAAGAGACATGGGCAAAACTTTATCAGCATTGCCCCAACTTCCCCACTCACTTGTTTCTTAACCACGCCATCAGCTCCAATCAGCACTGTCACCCAGTGCTGCCTTTAAAATCCTGTCTGCACTTCATTTGGCCCCAACACAGGCACCAGCCCAGCCGACATCACCTACAATCCTCAGTGGAGCCTGCCCTGGTCCTTACGCCTGAGTCAGGTGTTACAGCACCTGCCAGGGGATATCCCACGCTGCGAAGAAATGGACAGAACCAGAATTGTTTGTGCAGGCTCTGTAATAGCTCAGTTTGGACTAACACTTCCTTCGTGAGTTTGCTGACAGGTTCTGTAAGGTCATTGCACTTTATGTCAGATTTCTCCATTTTTGCTTCTCCTGTGAACTTAATATTTAATTAGTGAGAGTTCTGCTCACCACTGCTGTTCCCTAAGAGAGTGGGCCCCAGCTGTATCTCCAGCTCCTCATAAAGGGGAACACACTTTCTAACATGTCACTACAACCCCACAGACCCTCTAAACATACCCGTTCTATGTGCAGCGAGCTGAGCACGTTCACACATCAGTATACAAATATTCCCCACCCCTCCCATCCCAGCATGCACAAGCAACATGCATATGCCCTCCACAAAGAAAATGATACTCTGTGCTGACATTCAAATACACACATATCCATATACCATGACACTCATGAACCCACACACACAACCTAAACACACCTGGAGGATCCCTTCCGCAGACTTCCCACCGTCCCTCCCACTCCTCCTTGCAGGAACAACTTGCCAAGGTGTTTTTTCAGGTGAAATCCACACCCTGCAGCTGACGCAATGGTAAGGCCTGATTTCCTATCTCAGCGATCTCCTGTCACAGGATCAGGTTTTATTTCCCCATACACCCTCCTTTGCCTCTTACCCAAGAAAAGTTGGTTCTTTCCTCTCTCAGGGGCTCTGGAGCTTTCTACTCCTTTGGGGATCCCTGTGCCCCCCATGAGGGTAGCATCTTCCCTTGTTCCCCTCTCCCTCCAGGGTATAGATCCACTCAGAAAAAGCCACGTCTGACCATGCCCTGGCATGAAGAGGCTCCTGGATCCCCTGGTCCCCAGAAGCACTTGAGGGAAGGCAGCACCCCTCAGCCTCCTCTGAACTGTGCTGCTGTACCACGTCAAGAGCCGCCCCGTCCACTCCAGCCACAGCTGCCTTTCCATAGTGGGTGAAGAGATCTCTCCCTGTCCCTTCCCACCCTCCCAGAGGTATCAGGAGCTCTTGGTAATTAATGTTTGCCAGGTGCTCAGAGATCCTCAGATGAAAAGTGCAATGGGAGGGGGAAGGATGATTAATTTATTATTATTACAGTTTAATGCTTTCCCCACAGACAGTGTGCCAGGCTGAGTAGGGGGTGAGTCACACTGAGATGTGGGACATCCCCCTTTTTTTGTCTCTTCTACCTTTGTTTTTTATGCTTAACCCATTTTTCTTGGCAGTTTCTCCCTCCTTAGCTGGAGCTGACCTGGGGGCCTGGGACTGTGCTCTGGATTCATGTGGGATCAGGGCGCTGGCTCTCAGATTGCAGGTTGGAGATCTGGCAGCACTGTGCCCCTCCTCCTGCTCCTGCTTGGGGAGTCTATTAGGCAAATGCTCTTGCCCTATTTCTGTAATTTTGTTTGATTTCTGTTTCGTCAAGGGAGGTGCCCAGAGGCCTCAGGGCCTGGGCGGCAGGAGCAGACAATCCATGCTTTCTTTCCCTTTCCTTCTCTTTCCCTCCTTCCTTCTCAATTCAGTTTCAATCACATTATTGGCACATGGCTTCTAGAACCCACTGCCAAAGCAGCTGTGCTAAGTCTTAGCGTGCTGGGGAGGGCTGTGCTGGGAACACTTTTGCCATTTGCTGTTCATTGGCCTTACTCAAACAGTTTGACACCAGCTGCCCACCATGTGGCTGCTGATTTTCCAGGCACTACACAGCTTCCAGCATCTGCTGGAAGCCAATGCTGCTCATCTCTTGACAACTGCCCAGAGGGAATGATTGCACTGGGAACAGGCCATACGGCACTGAACGTACACCGCATGTGCTCCAGAGGGGCACAGAAGACTTGGGGAGAAGGAGTGGCAGGGGTTTGAATGCACTAACAATTAGTTACAATTTACTGCAGCAATTAGAAGTGCAGCCTGGGGATTTCAGGGTGAGGAGGTAAGGGCATAGTCATACCCAGGCATCAGGTCCAACAGGGAAGGTACCTGGCACTCAAAAGCAGGTGCTCTGCATGCAAAACCAGCAAATACTACCCTGAGCCAGCCAGGGCTGCCCCCACAAAGACCCTGAGCCTGGGCTTGGCATGACAGGCAGCTGGGATGGGAAGCTGCTGCCCAAGGATGGGTCCCAGACTGGGCAAGACTATGCAGAGCATGGGGCAAGCACAAAACAAAACGGTGATTTCTGTCTAGTGGATCTGCAAGCCAGCTTGTGTTCCTGCAGATGCACTTGGATGCAAATGAAAACATGAGCACATGCCATGTGCACACACACCCAGAGAATCACATGTAAGTGCACAGACATGGGAAGCCCTGTGTATGGTCCTGTAGCACACCGGCATGTCTGCCTGGGCACCCAGAACAGGGCTGGATTGTCATGGATGTTTTAGCAGAGACTGTTCTGCTCTGGACACATGTGCAAGGCCTGATGCCATGGAGATGTCAAGGGGCTCTGGGCAGAGAGGAGTTGCTAATCCTACTTACTCTGCAGGGCAATGACTCGCTCCCCCAGCAACTCTGTCCTGAAATGGGCGGGGCAGATTGGGAAGTGGTCCCAATAACTAACTAACAGAGATGGGGCAGGTCGAGAGACAGGCTGGATTTTACAGGACTTATGCTGTGAAGTTGGACTGGTGTCCATAAATTCACTCTGGATTTGATGTGGCTTGGGCAGGGGCAAGAGGAGAAAGGAGGGAAGGCAGAGGGAACCTGGCACATTGTATGCCCTGTTCTACCTGCCTCATCACAGGCAGAGGCCGTGTCCCCCCTGTTCCCATGCGGGGCACTGAAGCAGGTACAGAGCACTATCAGGGACTGCCCCCAATGGAGCAGTCACTCATTCATTAGAAGTGACAACGAGGGGAGATGATGGAGAAGGTAAGAAATGGGCAGCAGACCCAGGACTACACACACTGGGGACTGACTGCACTTCTTCCCCTGGAATGTGACAGCAGGATTCCCCACCAGAGCACAGGAAGGGAAGGCAAAGCAACCCCTCGTGCGTGAGCTGGTGGCGGGTGCATTCCAAGAGCTGCCCGAGATGCAGTACACGTGTATCCGCGTGGGCCGGCCCTCCTTGTGCAACGGGGCTGCCTGAGCTTCGCCGCTGCTGACACAGGGGATGTGCCAGCATGCATGCGAGTGGCTCTGAGCGAGGCGGGGACGCACCAACGCCGCGGGTGCACGCGCAGCACTGACGGGGACCTGTGTGCCGGGGCACCAGGATACGTGTGTCACCGAGCGGCACATGGACACCGCCGTGCAGAGGCAGCACAGACCCCGGCGGAAGCACGGCCGCGGCCCCCGGGGAGCCCTGGCAGAGGGCCGGAGGGTGCGGGGAGCAGCGGCGGGCGGTAAGTGTGAGGCAGACGCAGCGATTGCATTACTGAAGGAGCCCGGGCTGGCAGTGCCGAGCTATCGTCCCTGTAATCCTGTTAGCCAGCAATCTCCATTCCGAAAGAGCTTCATTTCTTTGTGAATATTTGTAAACTAGATATCTAATGGAAAATTATAGGAAAATTATAGTGAAATTCATGACGAAGAAATCCGATTAGCCCTAATTCAATTATGCCATCTTAGCCCACACAGCACATTTCCCATTTTTTTCCCATAAATACCAATGCCAGGGGTCCGGGTAATCAAATAAAATTGAAAATCATCTTCCCATTAAATTCAATTAGCTGCAATTTCTAAAGCCTATCAGAGATTTTAATTACTAAATTATAAAATTCTCCAATGCTAAATTGAAACTAAAAAAATTGCACATCCTTATATTTCAGAAGAAAAAAACCCAGCAGAAACCTTGAAAAATACCCTTCTCCTCCCATCAGCACCCACGTGAACACGGGTCTGGGCAAGCTTCATTGGAGAAGTGAGTGTGGAAGGACATGAGCCAGGCCTAGGGAAGAAGGTGGTTACCTCTGAGAGAAAGTGTGTGGATATCAGCTGCGATTAAAGACTAAAATCCAGCCCTAGACAACTACAGCTGGGTTGGAAGAGGGAAGGGGAGAGGCTAGCAATCTGAGCAGTGTCTTTGCGCCCTCCTCCCACACAAGCTCCTCGGTTCTGGCCAGTTTTCTGAGCTGCTTTGCTAGACACTAGTGACAAACCACTGCGCTCCCACAGCCAGTGAAAAAGCCGAGACTCTCTAGGAGCTGGAACAAGTTTTGCCTGCAAATGGGTTTGGTAAGGCAGTCCCTCGAGTCTCCGTGTGCGAAAGCAAGGGCAGGAGAGCTGGTGATGCCCAGAGGGAAGCAGGAGGGCAGATGCTAGCTTTGTGCTTCTGATAAAACTTCTTGAATAATGACCATGCAAGCCTGGTCCTGACACTGAATTAAGGGAAGCTGGAGCCCTCAGCAAACTGATTTAACTTGAAGCACTACTTCAGCAAACACGTGGGATGTTCCAGGGGAGGGGGATGTAATCACCCTTCCCTGATAGCACAGGGAACTCTCAGAGTTCACAGAGGCACCAGGCAGGCAAGCCCATCCCTAAACTGTTCTTTATTCAACAACCAAACCAAGCAGGCGAACGGGGAAACCAACAAAGCCTCTGCCTACAGATGCTCTCCTCCAGCCCTGCTTCTCTGGAGACCAGCATGGAACAGTGAGGTGTCGAGGGGCAATTAACTGTGTGAACAAGCAGTGGGAGGAGAAGGGAAACTCAGCTTTCCAGTTACAACACCTGACCCTCCACGACTCAGCAAGTAAGGATTCTCTGACACTGCTTTTATGCCAGAGAGCATTTTTGCGTGGTACCCTAAAGGGTTTATTCACACGCTAACATAAAGGAAGCCAGTTTCTAACACATCTCACAGCTCTAAATAGAAGTTCAGGTTGCCCTGAACCAGGCCGATACTTGGTTTAATTTACTGGGCGCCCGAAAGTTGCCAGCAGGGAGTTGCCTGCAAACAGAACAACAACAAAAAAGTTAATGATCTGGGCTTTTTCTTTAATAAATAGGCAAACTGGCTGAGCCGGATTGTTGGCTGGGATTCGTCTCCCCTTTATCACCCTGGAGCTTCTGTGACACATTCTCCAAATCATCAGCATTTTGCAATTTGAGGTTGTTACCAAATAGTATTTTTTTGCCAAGGAAGGGAGAAAAAGAAATTAATATTTAAGAAGCCCAGCCAGGGAGAGGCTGTGGGTTGGATGGTGCTGCCACCTCCGCGGGGATTGCTCAGGCACCTGGCAGCCTGCCCAGCGCGCACCTTGGTCTCTGTCTCACCCTGGAATGTGGTGCTGGCACCCAAGCACTACTTGATTTTACTAAGAATTAATCAAAGTCTCTTTTGCAAACATCTAACACTAAATCACCACTGGCTGAGCTTCAAATGCAATTCCCCTGTTCCAGGGATTTGGTGCAAGGAGATTACTAGCTCCAGGTGAAGAGCTGAAGGGGGTTTCCTCTCTGCACATCTTCTGGTTCTCCAAGGCATCAGTCTCTCTCAGCTGGAAGGAGAATAGATTTCCCGCAACTCTTCTCCTGCTCACAGCAGGTAATTGCACAGACATCCAAGATATGCTGGGATAAATCCGTCTGTGCTGCCTGGCTGGAGTGTGTAGTAACACCAAGAAGGAATTTGGTGTGACTGTGAGCTGACGCAGGTGGCAGAGCACTGCACTGGCAGCTTTGGTGTGCCTATGACCCCATGTTCATGGAGCTCCACACAGGCGCCCACACAGAGATGTGCACCTGCCTGCGTGGGTACGGCTGTCTGCACCTCTGTGCACATGCATGTGCGTGGCCTTGTGGCACCGTGTGGGCACTTGGTCACGTGAGTGTACAGGGCTGTGCAGTCAGACATGAATGCCCACAGACGTTCTCTGAGGGTGTTCTTGCCATGTCAATGTGTGCATGTCGCAGTTATCTCCAAACTTGCAGTCCTGAGCACCCTTCCCATCCTGTCCAGTCCCCCAGAAGGCAGTTTGCCATGGCTGATGATCTGGATGGCAGCAGCACATGTTCTCATGCTGCTCCAGCAATACACCACTCCCTGAGCCATGGGCGAGCTGTATTCCCCTCTCCACCCTCTGCCTGTCTCAGAGCCCTTTCATATTTTCAGTGCTCACTAGACCATGAATTCACCTTCATACCAGTTACAGGGTTATTTAGCTTCTCCTGACATTGATAACCACCAGACTTTCACTTGCAGCTCAGCTTTCTCCCAGGAGACATGCAGCACTCCTCTCTCCCTTGCCCAGGGTACCCCCACTCATGCACACACCTACCAGGAGCATGGGGGCAGATGCCCTAGTGGCACACGGTGCCTCAGAACACTGCTCACCCACCAGCCACAGTCACTTATCCCCAACCCACATTTACACTGTGAAAAAGAGGAACAGTGCAGAAGAGTTAAAAACCACATGGAAAGAATGAAACAGAGGAGAGGGGAAGAGAGAGAGAAGGGGAAAAGGGTGATAAAACAAAATCAGAACAAATAGAGGAGGAAAACCACCCAAGACAACAGAGTCAGGAGCAGGGAGGGAGACAGGAAAAGCACAGCAATACATTGCAGGGTTTTGCCCCTGCATACCCCACAAAGCAACACTCTCAAGCAGTTGACACCAACATATTCTACAGCTCTCCCTGAAATTTTTGGGATCGACTAGACAGTCCTTGTGTAGCAGCTTGACTAGCTGTGCATGGGCTGGGGCACTGCTAAGGAGCAATGAGGATGATCAGCCTGTATGGGAAACATGCGATTTCCCCCCAGGGTGCCCAAAGGCCGTGAGAGTGCAGAAAACCCCAAACGGGAAGATGAAACCTCTCTGCAGGGCTAAGCACAAGGAAGGTCAGCAGCCTGTCCCCTCCTACCGACCCCCTGTCATGAGGAAAACTCTGCTCTCCTTCGCTGGCCCAGAGCCACCTCTGCCACTCACCCTCCCACTGGTTCTGAGAGCCATTGTTGCCTGTTCCCCCCACTGCAGACCTGTAAGGCACCTTTTTGCCAGCTTTCCCCTCCCCTCCCCTCCCCTCCCCTCCCCTCCCCTGCCACAGCTCCTGTCTTTTGGCATCATGTCTTTGGCCCAAGGCTTTGCTGCTCACCCCTTGCCATGTGGGCTTGCACCCTAGTCTCCTGTGCTTTCTCATTCTGACTGAACAATTCCCTGCTGAAGCAAGTGCTGCATTGACATTTCACTCTGAAACCAGGCATGTGCTGACAGTGAGTGGCATCCCCAGGAGCTCCTGCTTGGCCCCAGGGCTGTGCAGGGCCAGACGCTGCTGATGAGGTGCGTAAGTCGCTACACAACTTGTGGTGCCTCTTCCCATCTGTGTGGCTCCCCTGGCTCTGCCCCAAGCTGTGCCTGCAGCAAGTCATCATCCCACTGTGGCCATCCCCATCTCCCATCCTGCACAGCCCCTTGGAGCAGATTGACCCATATCCCAGGGGACAAAATCCCTCCTCCTCCTTTGGCCCAGGGATTTTGTCTCTGCTGTAACTAAGAGATCAAAGCGGGGACTTCATTATGTTCCCACAGCCATAGGATAAGGATAAACACGAGTCCTGTCACTCCAGCAGGTGTGCAACGGTACATTCCCACAAGCACAGGCTGTGCATAGACACAGGTCTGCACACATTACATGGAATAGTATGGATCTAGAAAGGGAGCTGGTAAGGGGCAGAGCCGCTCTTGTCCCTGAGGCAATTGTTGCTTACCCCACCTAACACCAGAGACCGCAATACAGACGAAACTGGTGTGACTTTTGGGGTTGCTCTGGTCAGAGCCGAGTTGGATTTGATGATCCCATGTGGGTGCCTTCCAACACTGGATATTCCATCATTCTGTGGTTCTGTGATTCTGTGAACTGCATGAGCCCAAAGGGACAAGAACAGGATAAACAAAAGCAGTATCTCTGGCACAAGTTTATCACAGCCAAACGCTTTTCACACAAGTTCATCACACCCAAACACTTTCCCCTGTTCTCTAGCTTCTTTGGGATGGTTCCTACCACAAGAGCATCCACTGGCTTCATGTGGCCAGCCTGCAAAGGCAGATCTATGGAAAGGCAACAGAGACACCCCTGCTGGCTCACCTATCCTGGGAGTACACCCCAGGGCTCCTGCTTTCCCCATATCACCACGAAAAAAAAGCTCCGTGCAAACAATAGATCAATAGAGCCCCCGCCTCTTGGAAAGGAAAACAAACACCCGGATCACCACAAATTAGAGAATGTTTCGCTTCACTTCATCCAAACAGCCTGACAATTTTTTTGGGTTGTTGCCACGGTGACAGAGTAACACAGCATTCAGCCTGTTGCAGAACAATCAATTAAGTTAATGCCTCGGAGTGCCTGTTTACCCTGCCATTTAGGAGGTGCTTCTCTCCCTCACGCTTTCTCTCTAGCTTGTTTTCAATTTCTCATCGTTTGCTTCCTGCTCCTAGCTCTTCTCTGTTTAACCTAAAAATAAAGTCCCTCCCCTAACTACCTTCCGTCTTGTAAGGAGCCTCCCACTTTTTGGAATGATCACCTGGAATAAAGTTTTTCCTCTCTCTGACTCCTGTAATTTCTTGTTCCTTTCTGGAAAAACTGAGGATTTACTTTTACCTTGCAGGGTACAGCCCTGTCACCTCCTCCTGGCGTGCTCAGGAACTTGCAAAGTTTCTAAATGCCAGCTCTAAACATCCCCTGGGGAGAGTGGGCAGCTTCTGAAGAGACAGAGTAACTGCTTTTAACAAGATGAGGAAACGTGCACTAAAGACCTACGAAGTGATCAGCAACCCTGCCACTAAGTGCTGTCGTTTACACCGTGAGCTGTAACTACAAATGAAGAACCAACTTATGCTAAATGCTGTTCGAAAAGGAGATTTACAAAAGGGCGTCACAAGAGTCTAGTCTCATCCTATGGTCCCTGTCAAATGAAACTCCTAAACGTGCTTAAATTATTTTGGCTTAAGCAAAACTCAACCCAGTACTCAAAGCATTGTGCTGAACTGACCCTATGTGAGGAGATTTTAAAAGGGGGCACCACGGCCAGGAGACTATGGCAGATCCATCATTCTGGTCCTTTAAATTAAAGGATGCCAAAGCATCTCTTGGCTCTGCCCTGGCCACCAGCAGTCTGCCAGGACTTTCATAGGCTCACATGCTCCTGCCACTGATCTTGTGGGTTTATTTCCTGCCTCACAGGCCCTGAGAGCAGTGACACTTAGCTG
The DNA here is from genome assembly GCA_013400915.1 of Pardalotus punctatus. Taxonomy (NCBI): domain Eukaryota; kingdom Metazoa; phylum Chordata; class Aves; order Passeriformes; family Pardalotidae; genus Pardalotus; species Pardalotus punctatus. The sequence continues at coordinate 10,637 of VZTX01028163.1, forward strand.
TGTAGCTTCACTGCCTGTCTGCAGCCACTTTCTCATCCCTTGCCCAGCAAGCAGCAATAACTGCCCTGCATCTTCCCCAGCCCTCCTGCAGACTGCAGAACGGAAACAACAGCTCTGACATCCTGGGTGAAAATGAGGTACCAGGGCATGAAAGGATTTATCCAAGGCCAAGCCTGAGATATAATTCAGGGCTTGTGTCTCCTGATCTCTCTGCACCTTGGTGCTGTCTTTCTCATCAACACAATATTCCTATGTTTTTCTTTAAAATCTGAGGAAAAGTCCTCCCTCATATCCTCATATCCTCATCCTAAAGCCAGAGGCAAGCATGATATGAAAACAGGGAGATTCCATGATACTGTCTTCTCATCCTGCCAATAGCAACTAGTACCTAAATGTAAAACATACATTAACTTAGTATTGGACAGATGGAACAAAACTGTAGACAGAGCAGATAGGGAAGAATGGTGCTCAAACACTAGGAAAAATTACAGAAATAACTCAAATATAACATCTCCCCCCTGCTTCCCAAGATGGATCCTTTACTAAGGACTCCACTCTCACGAGCTAACACAAGCTAACACAAGCCTGCCACTGAGGCCGGGTCTGCATGGGCTGCAGGAGAGCTGTGCCTCAGGTCCCACTGCTGCACTGCTCTCCCCCTCCCTGAGAAGAAGTTGTCAGCAGAACCTGTTGGAGCAGGGGCTTGTTGACTGCTCCTTGTCCATTACAGCCCAGATTATAAGCATATTGCACAGTGCTCTCTGCACGGTGCTGGGGAAATCCAATACGCTGAAAGGTTAATGCAATCAATTAGGGTGACAAGGAAGTAGAGTAAAGCCTTCTGAGTAGATGAAAGGGAGAGAGAGATGGAGACAGGGAAAAGCAAAGAGAAGCGGGGGGGGGGGAGCAAAGAGTTGGAGGAGGTCAAGGAGGAAGATGGTATACAGGGCTTGTGTGTTAGACCTCACGGTGCTGCTGTGGCCAAGGGCACCATCCTGCCCCAGCATGGATGGGGTTGTCATCCACAGAAGCTAGGCAGGCCATGGATCCCCAAGGCGGCAGCTGGGTCAGGATCCCGAAGGCAGCAGCTGGGCCAGGACTCCTTGTTTATGGCTTCTCCTGCCCTCTCTTGCAGAATGTGGAGCCCTGCTCAAACTGCACCTGCCCAGGCTGTCCTGCCACTAAGGGTGGTCACTGGGGGACAGGCAAAAGTTCCTGTGTCTTTCCTCTTTCCTGCCCAGGTTCCCAGAAGGCATGGAAGCAACTGGCAAGGTTTCCCAGGAAAAGGATCTCAGCAAGCCATGGGGAGGCATAAAGGGAGGAGAAAGAGGGAATAGGAAGGGCAAAGAGAACTTCTGGCTTTTTGTACACCCTGTGCTCAAAGGTAAGGATAAGCACCATCTCTCTGCAGATTTCCTAGCTAGACACTGGCCATCACCACTGGCCACTTGCCTGCACCTATCCCCTCATGTCTGTATGCATCTGTAACAGAGGTGCTCTCCTATTTTCCCAGCCTCCTTCCATGTGTGTCAACCTGGGCTCTCCTGCAAGGCCAGAGGACAAGCCCCAGCCAGCACAAAGCCATAGCAGTTTCACCCCTGCCTGCAGATGGTTTGATGAGGGTGCCATGGCACTCAACCCACCAGCACAGCAGGAAGATCCCAGTACCATAAAGTGCATCCTGCCGCTCTGTCCAGCACGGCACAGGCCTTCCCTGGGGCATTCAGCTCAGGGAAGAGCCCCATCCTTCCCCTCTGGCCCCCTGAGCCACTGTTGACTGGTGGAACTCCTGCTCTCTGACCCCCGAGCAGTGTGCTACTTCATTAACCTGGGCTGACAGGTCAGTGAGTGCAGCTCCTTCCTACCACGGCTCCTGCTCGGGCACAGCTCAGCCGGGGAGAACGTGACACCAGCTCATTAGAACAAATTATTACTCTATAACCCCTGCTGCAATGTCCCTTAATATGCCTATTTAGCAAGAGACAAGTCCTGGTGGGCTCCTTGGCATTAAAACAACCTCACAAATCACCAGAGGCACAAGCACTGCGATCTTCGCTTCTGAGGGTGGAGAGAGCGCGGCTGTTCCTTGGATGGGTGCTGGAAGGGCACAGAGTCTCGGGCCCTTCCCCTGCAGAAAAATGAAGGTCCAGATCTTGCTGGGGGATGTTCTGCAGGCAGGGAGTTGCCATCTGGCTGTGGCTCACTGTGCTGCCAAACATGCCCAAGCTTCAGCACAAAAAAGAGTTGTTCCCTCACTGAAATCCACTGAGGAAGTGTTCTGGGATGCCCATTCAAATTGTTGGGCCTGTTTTCCTCTGCCTTATCCCTGCTTAACTCTGCCCTCAGCACTACTGTCAGCACCATGTTCCATGTAAGACTTACAATATTTAAATGTTTCTCTGTGGTATATATGAAGTCAGTGCCTGGCTTTCCAAATCCATCTACAACACTAACCCTACCTGCTCACTCCTTCAGGTTAACTAGCAAAGTCAAAGAGCATGTTTGGAAGCTGACATTACTGGCAGGCACTGTGTGCTGCCTCCCCATGTGAGGCCATGCTAAATTTTGGGGGATAAACCCAACTGCACATGAAAGCAGTCAGCTTACACCTTTGCAGGGAGGGCTGTTGGCTGTCTAGAACTAATGCAGAAATTACACAACTGCCGTAGTTTTGGGCAGAGTGAGTGAGATATCACAGGGGAAGACAGAAATGCGGGCAAATGTCAGAGGAAGGCTGCTACCAAACAGGAACAGGGAGCATGAGGAAATCAACCTCCAACCTGACCTTTAGAAGAGGAAAAACGGAGAAATAAAACAGTGATTCATATAACAGAGAGAAGTGGCAGCACTGCCAGGCAGGAGACAGTGAGGAAGAAAAGTAATAGAAAGAAGAGAAGAAAGTGAGAAGTGTGTAATACTGGGCACAGAGAAGGGCAGGATAAAAGCAAATGAACGGAGAAATGAGGAACCTGAAAGAAACAGAGCGAGGGCAGGAGGAAAAGGAGGAGAAAAGAGCAAGAATAGCCACGCAGTGAGGAGCACGCGGGCGAGGCTGAGTGCTGTAACCAGGGTTGTGAAGCATGAAAAGCGAAGAATCTGCCTGTTCCTTTCAGCACTTGGAGCATGGCGCTCAGTGGTGACCTACACTGTGCCCGGCTGTGATCACGTTTTCAGGGCCACTGCCTGCCGATCCCAAACAATGATGAGGAGCCTTTGAAGTCAGAGAAAGAAACCGCAATGTGAACTGGGGACTTTTTCCCCCCCTCCCTTTTTTTCCCCTCCATTTTTTTAAGGGCCAAGGAAAGAAGGGAGGAAAAAGATGGCCTGAAGTAGTGGGGGGAAGGCTGGGGGAGAGGCTGCAAGAACAGAACAGAACAGAGAGTTGCTCTCGGTGGGGTGCCCCAAAATGAGGGAGACAAAAAGAAAACAAACAGTTTATGAGTAGGGCACATGCTGCCTGTGTCTGCATGCCCCACACTGCTGGCCCCCTGTACTCCCAGGGAGGCTTCTGTTCTGTTCAGCAATGATGGATGGACACACAGGGCCATTCAGGCCTGCCGTGTTACAGCAGCAGTATTTACATAACACTGGCCTTCCACCGGTCACCTCTGACACTGCCCAGCCCAGCTTGGGGCCCCCTCCCACCCCAGCCAGCCTGGGCCCCTCTGATGCTGCTCAGACTCTGTCCATGAGCTCCCCAAAACTGGGACTTGGGGGTCCCCACTGCTGCAGGGATGCTCTGAGCGCACACACCGCAGTGAGTGCTTCTGGTACCTTTGAGTGATGTCCCACAGGGCAGAACACTTCCCACCCTCCCCATTGCCCCTCCTACCCTGAGACCTGTCTTGATGCCGGGGGATGGAATGGAGCAATGGGAGAGGCCAGATGTGGTTGGTGATGCAGGGGGTACAGGGCAGAGACACAGGGAGAGAGTGAGAACTCTTCAGGTGACACACAAGGAGCTTCATGGTCCTCCTGGGGCCATCACGAAGAGCCAGGGACAGCAGGAACTGCCTCAGCGTAGCAGGGACTTCCCAGTAACCATTATCTGAGGTGGCATAGGGAGTGTCTTACCCAGCACATGGAGATGAGGCATTTAAGAGACACAATCATCTTCCATTTCCCTGGGCTCTAGACCTCTTGCTCTTACCAGGCACAGATTAGGTGACCATCCAGCTCTAGGAGACTGTGAAGCTGGGGCTTTTTCTTCTAAGATAGACCATTAGGATCTAGGTAAAGGGAAAACCCAGAAAAGTCTGGATTCTGCTAGAGGCACAGAGCTGCTTCCATACTACCACCATGTTTCTGCAGTCTGAATAGGTAAAAATGTGCCAGAAGAGAAGAACATGCACATCACTATCTGAATTACATGAACTGAGCTCAGTAAAACTTCACAGTAGGTGGAGACTGCATCCTATTCAGTGAAAGGACCTTATATCCATCTCCCCCAGCCCAAAAGGAGGGAGATAAAGCACTTCCCTTTCACCAAAACCCTTAGGCACTTTTTCATCTGTAAAGATTGAGGCAGTAGAGAAGATATCGAGGAAAATCCACAGTGACAAAACCAGGTGCCCAGAACGACTGGTGTATAAAGACAGGATTAGGACACACGTATGTCATGTCTGCATTGGACCTTCTTCTGTTTCCATGTCTGTCTATGACTAACAACAGTCCAAACCCAGGAATTCTAGTGCAGACATGGCCACAGTGAGCAGGCCGTAAGTGTGAGAGACACCCAGAGGAAAAGAGAACCCAGGAGGGCATAGCGACATACCCATTGCAGTCTGAAGTCTCTCCTACCTTTCGGAGATTTCAAGGCCTGGCTTCTTGCCTCGTTTTTAGTTCTAAATTCACTTCATTCTGGAGTGGGAAAAGAAAGGATCCAGTTAACACACAGGGAACACCTGAGTAAGAGCCAAGACTCACAAAAGCAGGGCAAGAACCCAGCTGTCAGCAGGTCCAGCATGGGACATTCAGACTCGACAAGGGAACAAAATGCTTTCCTGCTCCTTGCTGTACCCCACAGTGCCATGCACCCCATGAAACAGATTGTGCTCTGGCACTTCCCTGTGCAAGAGGCTCCTAATAAGGGTTGGGAATAATTTCACAGAGTGAGCAGCTATTACTGGCCCGAGTCCTGCTCCCCAGGTACCACAGACAGACTCTATGCTGGTCTGCTCCACACTTTACCCACACATCTAAGGTTGCCTTCTGCTCCATGCCAAATTTTTCCCTTCCCAATCTTCACATTTCCTCTGCTGACCCCTCTTTCCCAGAGGTTCATCTGTGTGCTAATGATGCCTCCCTTGCACACCTTGTGCAGCACAAGATGATGGAGTGCAGGACTGGGTCCCATGTCACTGAACCTCCTCATCCACTCATCTGTGCATTTTCCACCCAGGAGAATGCAGAGAGTGAGGAGGAAGGAGGAAAGGGACAAGGGAAGAAAAGTCACAGCAAAACACATGAAAAGTAAATTGAATTATTTAAAACCATATGTTCCAAAAATGTGACAGAGCATAAAAGCCGTGCCATGAGACTTCTGAAGGAGTTATTCTGCACAGGCAGGGTGGGAGAAGAGCTCATGGCTGGGGGAGGATGCTCTGCAGCCAAACAGGGACTTCCCTCTCCCAGAGCCAGGAGGTGGCCAGGAGCACAGGGTGGTTTAATGCAGAGTGGCAAGGGTGCTTGGCCCATTCCTGTAGCCTCTGTTTTGCAGCCCGGCCAAAACAGCTCTCACAGCTGCCCAGGGTGGCAGTAGAATGACATACTGCCCTGAGGTCAAGCACAGTGCACCCATGGTTGAATCCAGGAGCCCCAGCTGTCTGTGCCACACACTGGCTCTCCACATGCTCCGCCTCCAGGTGCTGCAGTGTGTGCAGTGACTCACCCCTTCTAGGACCCTCTTGAGCTCCTTTTAGGGCAAAAGTGAGAGGGATTCAGGGGACTCCATGCTGCTGCCATGGCTCACCCCTGGTGTTCCAGGGCCCTGGCACTCTGTGCATGCGGATGGCCTCCTCCTGTCACTCACACTCTGCCACTGCCAAAGATAGATGCTGTGTGTTGGCTGGTACCCAGAGCAGGAAGGAGCTGGTGAGATATCCCAGATGCATGGACAGGAGGACAGAGACCCTTGGATGAGGAAGGTGCATAACCAGCCTGGCTCCTTCCTTTCCCACTCAAATCCTGATGCTAACAAGGCTGAGGGCATCGCTGGAGTAACAGCTCCCTTACTTGAGGTGCTTCTCCCACCCTGGCACCCTCTGTCCTTCTACCACCCCTTCTTCCACCTTTTTCTTTCTTTTGTTTTCCCTTTCTTCCTTGCTCTTTCCATTGCTTTCTCTGCCACTCTGTCATGCTGTTTTTTCTTTCCCTCTCTTTTGTTCTCTCCCTCTTTCCCGAGCTCTCTGCCTGTAACTCTCTGCCTTCCTGCCTTCACTCCCTCACCCCTGCGCACAATCAATTCTTGGGGTTTGAGTTTTTAATTGTGGGTTTTTTTGTTGTTTTTTTTTTTTTTTTTTTCTC
>VZTX01028163.1:17177-103023 GCA_013400915.1 Pardalotus punctatus
TTTTTTTTTTTTACTCCTCTGCTTTTGGCTGCAGCTTATCAATGATGCAAGAGGAATAACGCCAATTTACTTAGAATGTGTAATCCCCAAATCAGATTGGGGGATTGTATGAGGCAATATGACCTTGCATATGTCTCCATTAAAGCCAGCCAGGCCTCCTCTTGTATTCTGTGTTCCCAGTACATATTTAGACAGATAACGCTAATTGTACTTGACATGTCCTCTTAAGGATGGACTCTTCCCTCCCCCAGCTCTGCTTCCCTGCCTGACAATGTGCCAGAGCTGAGCCCGCTCACTCGCAGTGTGGCACGGCACGGCACCTGTGGGAATGGTTGGGTGGGCGTCTGGCACAGCCTTCATGCCCAGTCCCACTGCAGGCCACCCTCCAGTACTGCACCGCTCTGTGGGAAGAGGGCCACAGAGAGCAAGGAGCAGGGGGAGCACTGCTGGGACATAGTTAATCTGAGATTACACATTGTTACTGTGTCAATTGTGGAGTCCCCAGGAAAAAACCCTTCAGACAAAGAGAGGAGACTTGCTTGCCATGAACTTCTTTGAAGCCTCCCTCCTTTCCAATGAAGGGCTTCTACCCCACACCTCTTAGCTCCCACATCTGTTTTGGGTAAATACTTATATTTGGCTACTGGACCCCAGATCCAGCTTCTAGGGAACATCACTGGAAAACCATAAAGTCCTAGAATAGTTTGGGTTGGAAGGGACCTTTAAAGGTCATATAGTCCAACTTCCCTGTCATAGGCAGGGACACCTTTCACTAGACCAGGTTGCTCCGAGCCCCATCCAAGCTGGCCTTGAACACTCCCAAGGATGTGGCAGCCACAGCTTCTCTGGGCAACTGGTGCCAGGGTCTCACTACCCTAGCCATAACAATTTTCTTCCTTATATTTGGCTAAATTGTCCCTCTTTTAATTTAAAACCATCACCCCTTGTCCAATCACTACAGGCCCTACTAAAAAATTTGTTCCCATCTTTCTTGTAAGCCCCCCTGAAGATGCACTGAAAGGCTGCATCTTCCCTCTGCCTGCCATTCATCCAGAGCAGACATGCAGGATGCAGGAGGAGGAGGAGGAGGAGGGGAACTTATTGCAAGGAAACCAATGGATCCAAAGTCTTTGCCAAAGTGGACTCAGGTTTTTTTTTCCCCTTGACACAACATCCTAATTCGACTTTTTCAGTATCTTTCCTTCAACAACCTTTTTTTCCTTCCTCCCCTTCCTACCCGGCAACTGCGCATTTATTAATTCATGAGGCACTAATTAGTTCTTTGTTTAATTTTGTGTTAAACAGACTGACCGGAATGATAACGACTTGCAGCGTTGCATTACGGTCCCCAACCGCCCCTGTTTTCTGACAACAAGGGAGCGCAGTGAGACTGGCGTGATGAACCCCAATTCCCACTCCAGTTGCACTTCATTAAGTCAAAATGTGACAAGAAGCTTAGAGAGCAACTTTCAGATCGGATCGCACATAACAATTGGGCAGGAAACTTTCCAAGGGGGAAGCGGGAGAGGCACTCACAGTGAAGGCTGGCACCGCGCACAATCCCCTGGTGTGCCTGCCTTAAAGGAGCCGGCTCGGGCTGTCCAGGCAGGAGTCAGGGCATGTGTTGGCAGTGGTGAGTGCCAGAGGAGGAAGAGGAAAGGAAGGGCAGCAAGACAAGCCAAAGGCATGGCAGGGCAGGACAGGACGCATCATGTGCTCCCCTTGTTTCCTTTGCAACAATGGGTTGTGTTGGCAGCCTGTGGAATGGGTTGTGTTGAGAACCACGGAGCCCAGGTGGGATAATCCCTCAGAGAGTCACTTCATCAGCTTTGAGGACATCTTTAGGCACCTTCAACTCTATGCCTCAGTTTTCCCCCTGTAGCTCTACAGTGAAACAGCTGGTGATCCTCTTAAATTGTCCAGAACAACGTGATTATCATGGAGCCCCTGAACTGCAAAGGGAGAGGGTGTATACTGGGCACCCACATTGCTAAAATCAGAAGGGAAGGGACAGCTCTGATACTAGGGAGAGGGATGGCTGAGCTGCTGGAGAGGAAGCTTTGCCTTCCTTCGACTTTGTACAATGTCTGACACTCCAGTGGCACTACCAAATTTTGAAAGTTACCTGATCAGTATAGTAACAGCAATAAATTTGACAGACTGCAAAGCAAGCAGGTGCCAAGCCCTCTGCACTCAGCCCTACAGGTGGGAATCCAGCCACCCCAGCACTACCCATCCCCAAGCTCTGATGAGTATCATGAGCGCCTCACTAGTAGCTATAGCTATGGCTACAGGGTTCAGGTGTGTAGTCACCTTTCTGGCCTGGACCAAGCATCACCTGGCAAAAATCACCTGAGCACAATTTGCTTCTTGACACAGGTCAACATGGGACTGACAGAGAGATGACACAGTCTTAAGTCATGACCAGCTGGATCTGTCCCAGCCTGGCTGGTACAGGGTGTTCAGTACATGGCCACCTCCTTGAGCCCCTTCTGGTTCACTGAAGGGCAGTGAGATGCAAACAGGAGAGTGGAAAGGGTCTTAAAACACCTCCTGAGAGGGTGGGGGAAGAGCATGAAAAAGAAAAGGAGAGTGCACAGAACACGGACGCTTTGCTGCAAATCAAATATATCTTCTGCTACTACAGAGACATCGGCTGTGGGAATAAGCCAAGATCACCTAAAAGTGAAATGGGCTGCGAGGTATCAATGCCTTTTGTAGCAGATATTTTTGCCATACTTTTCATCCCTCTCCCCTCAGGATAGAAAGACTTATCCCTAGCCTTGCTCTGCAGAGGCCCAAAGCTCCACTGACACTGGTGAAGCCATGTGAGGGGCTCTCTGAGAGTGTCATCAGGACTGGGGAGGGACATGAGAGCTGTGAGGGACTGCACAGCCATATGTCCTGGGCAGGGCAGGGCAGGGCAGGGGCGGGGGCAGAGGAGGAAGCCCTGAGACTGAAGCCTCTGAGCCCCATAGGAGACCTGCCAGCTCTAGTCTCTACATGTACTATCAGTGTTTTCACCTGAGTGAGCTATAATCGTACCAGTCTTTGGGAAAGAGGCCAGGCTGCAGCAAGGTAAAACAGCATGGTGTTTGCCAGTACACTCACAGCTGAACAACACACAGATCTGAGACCAGACATGTTTGCACCGGCTTCCATCTTTCACGAATCTGGAATGTAGCAGGGACCTCTGTGACTGACAAAAAGGCTGTTCCTCCATGACAGAAATCCCAGGACGACAGCACATCCCTCTGATTTCAGTTCTATATGTGCTCTGGATCCCATAAAAATGAATATGTAGATATTAACGCTCAGTTGGTGTGTTGGACTGGTGTCCAGTAAGGGCAAAAGCACCCATTTAGCAACTGAAGCAAGGACAACTAGAGACAGTCCAGGTTTCCTGGGGACAAGAAACATATGCCGCTGTCACCAGCCCAACAAACCTTCATGGTTTTGCAGAGGGTCTGGAATATTCCAGCTGCTCTATAGATCCAGTTGAGCAGTCCCGCCCAACTATCATCTCCTGCCAATCTTGGACTAGTCAGCTGAAAGGGCCTGGGCTGAAGGAGAGGGAAACTCATGTTATCTCCTGTTTACCCCTTTCTTGGCTGCTATTACAAGGCAACACCAGCAGCGCAGCACAAACCAACTCCATCCCCTGTTGCAGGGCCACACAGCTGCCAGTGCTCCCAACAAAGCTTTGTGCTGAAAATTCACAAGCATCCCAAATAGGCCATGGTCTGCCCCTTCCTCCTAAAATAACATGCTGAAATGTCCTAGACTCTATCCCCAATCCTCTTTAACCAGGAAAACTCTCCTCCCAGGATTATGGGCCTACCGCCCCCCTTCTTTTTCCCTCCATCTGCCTGGGAGCAGCCTGGGACCAAGCGTTCTTCCCAGCCCTGGGAGAACCTGGCAGTTTCTCTCTTGTAAAAAAGAAAAACAGGAGCTATATAAAAGGCAAGGAAAAGAAAAGCAAAGCAAAGGGAAATCCCTGCAAAGGAGGAAAAGAGCAAAGCTCCCCTTCTCTCCCCACCCCATCCCCATTACCTGCCTTTAGCACTGGGTAGAGCTGCCCGCTTTGCAGTACTGGAGACTCCCCTTGGCACAGCGCTCCCAGGGGAGATCCTGTCCTGCCTCTCACCCTGTATCCCCTGCTCAAACCTGCTGAGCAGAGCCCAACTCAATAAAGGTGATCATGCAAAGAGGAGGAGGAAAACCAGCACTGGGCAGTAGGAAAGGGACACAGATCATTCTGGGGGTAACCCTGCAGCTTGGTGCCCACTGGCCACCTTGGGAGTGCTGGAGCCAGGCAAGGGACAAAGGGCCAGGGACAGCATCCACTGCCAGTCCCAGCTTCCCAGCAAAGATGGCACCAAGGACCAGGGAAGGTCCAGGGCCCACAGCTCACAGCACAGCCCAGCAGAGCAGGAGGGGAGTGCCAAGGGGGGATCCCAAGGAGTCCACCTCCCGCCACGGCATCTGTAAAGCATAGCAGTCCCCAAACTCAGCATTTGGCAGCCCTGGGCTGGCTCCTGCTAATTTGCTGTCAGGCTGCCTAAGCAAACTAATTAAAGCTAATCATTAATTATAAAAAAGATAGAAAGAAAAAGACCCTGCACAAATGGAGAACTGGAAAGGGCGTGGGGAAAAGAAGGACAGGAGGGAGCAGAGTGAGAGAAGAAAGCTTGAGAAAGGGGCTGGGGAGGGGGCGGTGGGGAAGATAAGGGTTTTAAAATCCCAGGTGCAGAGGCTGGAAGTCAGCAGAAGGGCAAGTGGTTTCCTAGGGCCCGGTGGGTAGAGGCAAAGGTGAGGGAATCAGGGAGGACCCAAGGAAAAAGTGACAGTGTCAGGGACGGCGTGGCACATGCTGAGCTGAGGTGGGAGCTGGCACTGACACAGCCACGAGGCTGGCTCCACGCTCCCTCCATCCCGGCCCCAGCAGGGCCCTGCCGTAGCCAGAGCAGCATGAGCTGCATTTGACAGAGGAGTGGGCACCTGCCAGCCCGCAGAGACAGGGCAGAGGAGGAGGATGAATGTAGGAGAGCAGAGCAAGTGAGCAGGCCAGAGCCAGGGGTGTGCACCAGCACTGGGTAGGGCCGTCCCTCCACGCCAGGGCTACCGGCTCTCCCTGAGCAAATGTCTTAGATGGGGATGAAAAATGGGGCATTTATGAAAAGCCCCTGATTATGCAGATTTGGCTGGGGCCCTGGCTCCATTGCTGTCGCTCCCGCTGGCTCCCCACAAGCTCCAGTGGCAGAGAACCCCGGCAGCTGTCGGCGCAGCCCCCGCCGCCACCGCCCCCACTCCTCCGTTTTGTTCCCCGGCCCCGCACACACGCACGCTTCCCAACGCCCCTTTTGAAGAGCCTCAGGCCCATGTTGGGGCTGGCGGATGGCAGAGAGGTGGGGGCAGTGCCATGGAAACGGGCTCTTTCCTGGGGAAACGCGTTGCTGGCCCCCCCTCCTCGTCCCGGGTGCCCCCTTTGAGGAGCTGTCAGGACCCTGAGTGAGTGTCACACGACCCAAAGACCAGGCGTGACCAAGCCTATTTTCTGCCTCAAATTTGATTGATTAAAGAACTTTTTAAGAAAACCATGTTAAAAGACAAAAAAAAAGAAAAAAAGAGGAAAGAAAAATATTAAACAGAAAGGGACAAGACGGTGGGGGAAAAGGGAAAGGCCTCATTGCTGAGTTTCCCTGGCAATAGCACCAGGGGACAAGTGTCAGAGGCAGATAAACAGCATAACCAGGCCGAAAATAAAGGTCAAAGGAAGCATGAAACTTAACACAACAGTGATTAAGATAATGATGAAGCAGGGGACCCTGGAAAAAAAATAAGTGTGACACACAGAAACATGCACACAGCTGCACTCCAAGTGATGGCCCAAGAGATCTGGTATGTGGGAAGAGGTGACAGGGCTTGCTAGGCCCTGGGGGTACCTGGAGAAGGGTGGAAATAGAGGAAAAACCAAAGACGAGAATTTGAGAAGTCTGTAATATCCCCCCAGGCTGGCTCCTATAGGTCGAGCCTGCCAAACAACAACAAGCCCCAGAGCCAAGAGGTCCCTCCCCATAACATAGACACTCTGTCCCAGCCAAGCCATGCTTGAATTTGCAACCAAATTCCTCAAAAGAGTTTCCCTGACACTGGGAGGAGAGCCCGAGTGGGTGTGAATCACAGAGGCCCTGCTGACACCAATGCTGGTTCAGGATCTGGCTCTTTGCCCTTAAGCAACTGGTATAAAAAGACTCAGAGATGCCAAGAGGGACGAATTCTGGTCAGACGTCCCTGCCCACCCCCTCCCCCTTGCCAAGGCTAATTCTGCAGAGAGAATGCCAGAAAGGCTGAATGACTCAGAATCCAAGTGTGAGAACGTCATATCCTTCGGCGTTTACCTATTCCATCTCCAAACCTCCATGATGACCTCACATTTTTTGAGCCCAGCTCACAACTTGCAGTTTCCTGGGACTGGCTGTGTCACTCTCGCCAAGAGGTAGCAAAGAAACTGCAAATTGTTCACCAGCTTCTTCCTCTCCGAGTTCAGGACTTTAAAGCTTGTGCAATAGAAAGTGCAGGAGCACAAAAAGCTTTCCACTTTTTCTGTACCACTTCCCCACTGGGAGTAATTCTCATCCCCTAGAAAATGTCCCTGTGTTATGCCTTTTCTGGCATATCAGAGTCCTGACAGAGCTGTCTCTGGGGATTCGGTGGGACAGGGACATGCCTGGGCTTCCTTGTCCCTTGCATTTCGCCTCCAGGGAGGCCATTACATCTCACTAGTTTCCTTATGTTTGCACAACTCAGATTCTGATAGAACACTGCACAGAAAAGGTTGTTCTTCTTCCTGCCAAATATCTTGGGGAAAGTAAGTTTTTAGTTGAAAATTTTCTTCCATGTAGTATTTATCATGAAGAAAAGCAAAGAAATGTTTTCACAAGAAGGCTGAAAAAATGCTACATCAATGTTTATCCCCTCACACTCTGAATTTCACTTGGTCAGAAGGCAGTTTTCCATCAAATACATTTCAATGCAAAATTTCCAGCATCATATTCATGTGTCTCCACCCTCCCCCATCATTGATATTCATGGTCTTTTCTAAAGAATGATTTAATTAAACCACTGATGTTCCTCAGTAGAAGAGTCTGAACAGTGAGAGGAACTCCCCAAAAGTAGTGCCAGGCCAGGCTTTGTTCAAACATCCACCAAAGATGTGCAGGTTAGAGACGCTGGGACACCACCACCTCATACTTCCAGAAAAACTGCTATGGAGGAAAAGCTAAAATCACTGCTCTGATCCCTGACATTACTAGCTGAAAAATGGAATTTGAAAAATAATAATGGAAAACAAGGTCTTTTAATTTCATTTTTGAGCCATTACAGTTCATGTTTGCATTCTCCTTTTTTTTCCCCTTGGTAATTAGAAGAGAGAGAAATGTGATTAAAAACTAAAAAACCCAAACAAACAGGGAAAGCTGAGATTCTCATGTGTCCAGGAACTGGACATGTGTCCATAGACTTGAAGAGAAAACACCAAATGCCCTCAGGCACAGAGCAAAAAAGGAAGGGTTGGCAATTTTGTTTTTTGGTTAATGCTTTCATGAAATTTTTACAGAAAGTTAAAGATACCAAAGAAACTTGAAAAGGTATTCTCTAAAGGTATTCTGTAAAGGTTTTCCCCCTTCCACATCTGATAACAAAGATTTAACACCTGCTCAGACATGTGCGTAGCCCTGAGATGGGGTGAGAAACTAGTGCTGGGGTCACGTGTGCAAAATTGTATTGAAGTTAAAATCCCCTTAATGACAGAGTTGGTTCTTTTCTACTTTTTGCGACGAAAACCAAACACCATCTCTCCAAAACAACAGCGGAACTTTGCGATTTTCTGCCCAGATGTTGGATTACTGTTTAGCAGTATGACAACCACTTTTATCAAGATCTTTTTTGCATTTTCCAATGAAAATAGTACTCTGCACTCACAAAAGCTTTGTGAGCAAGTATCTGTTTCACTTTCTAACATGCATAAACTGATTTCTCTTGTTCAGGAAGAAAACCCAGCAACTTTGGCAATTAAACTGGAAGAGAAAAGGAACATGCCAGATCTGAAAATGACCTGGAGTGAAGGCACAGACGCTTTCCCAGCTGCACACATTGCCTCCCCTCTCCTGGCAGCCTCAGCCCAGAAAAGGAGCAACTTTCCCTGGCTGCTGCTCTCTGAGGTGGCACCATTTGGTTCCCTCTGGCACAGAGAACCCTGTCAGTGCCCATGGTGTGCCAGAGGGTTCCAGGCACATGGACAATTGGGCTCGTAGGAAACATAACCTGACACCTATGTGTCCCTGTACATGCAGGACCCAATCATCGCACACACCTTGCAAACATGTGTGGAGCACACAAAACTCCCCAGCCATGGCCGAGCAACTGTCAGGAGAACACAAGCAAAAGCTGCTTCTTGACAGTGAGTCATTTATATTTTAGCTTCGTTCCATTATCCTAACGAATCCTTCATCAGCAGATGCAATATTAACAGCAGAAAATCAGCTCATTACATCCGGGGGGATTTCATCAAGATGACAATCATATATGCAGCTACCCGAGCCTGGAGAGGACATGGCTCTCGTTACTTAGTTATCCTGGTTTCATCTTAGAGGATTTTCTTTCTTTTTTTTTTACCTTTTTGGGGGACAGGGGTTGGTAGTTGAAAGAAGGTGTCCCAACCAACCAGCAGACCCCAGAGCTTTTAGAATGCTGGTCCACAGACAGATCCACTCATGTGGGAAATGCTCCAGCCCATCCACAGGAGCAGCTGGTTGTTGAAAGGACAAAAACCCCCTCACAAAATATGCACCCTCTGTAGGTCCAAGGGCATTTCTCTGTGAAGTTCTGACTTGAGGAGGGGGTTTGTATCCTATACAGATCCTGCCTTGTGCCTAGGAACATCTGAAGTGGCCGTTCTGGTTCTTCTGCTCCAGGCAGGACTGCCCGCTTCATGCTCCAAAGGGTCTCTCTCTGCAATGTCCCCATAGGGATAAGACACATTTAGAGAGAGTCAGGGATTTTGTGATGAACTTCCCAGGCACGGAGCGGAACAGTCAGTATAGATGAATGGAAGGTGAGGAGAATGGAGTAACAGGGAGAGTTAAAGGATGAATTCAGAATACTGTGGGGCTCCTTCCTCTCTTGACTTGCCAAGGGAGCATTAAACAGCAGAGCTGAGGCTGCCAGAGCAGGCTGTCAGGGCACCTTTAGGTTGCTACACTGGAATATATCCAAAATAATCTGCAGATGATCTTGTGCAACATCAAGGTAAATACTTTGAGTCTTTGCTATATACTCTTGATTTAAAATGAGGGAAACAGGCACACACATTTCAGGGTTACTTCTGTTTTTCACAGTCATTCCAGGCACTACAAGCTGAAAATTCCTGCAGCAAAACAGCTGCCTGGGTGCCCTCTGCTCTCCGTCAGAGCAGCTAGATGAGGGGCTGAGGGAGCACCCCATGCCTCTGCACTGCACCAGACACACCAGCAGCTCCCCGGGCAATCCAGCATGGGGCATGGAGCCCTCACAGGGCTGCCAAAAAACCAGCAACACTGCAAAGCTTGTTCCTCACTGCCTGCACAGCTGGGGCCTGACTAACACTGCCCAGAAAGTACCTTCCTGCTCTGCCTCCCCTATTAAGGGTCTTCCTCAACAACTGCAGCCCAAGAAGTTATTGGCAGCCCCAGTCTCAAGAGTCATTGCCTGCAGCTTCAGACCTCTTCTCTGCCTACTAAGGAACTTTTCTGCCCACTCTGAGATTCCCTGGAGGAACACAGATCTCCTGACAAGTTCTCACTCACATATGGTGGGTGCCTTTGCCACCACATGCAGCAAAGCCTGGTGATTTCAGTAGGACAGCAACAACCTGCCTTCCATTGCTTCCTCTCCATCAGGTGATCAAGCTGGAGAGACTAGTATGGAACTCAACACAGACCACTCATGGCAGATACCGGCCTCTGGACAAGCCTGTCTGCTGCTCAGCCTCAACCACCCAACACAGCTGAAGGAAGAAGTTGAGCTCATCTCCTCCAGCTCAGAGGGGGCTGGGGTGGGCATTTCACATTTTCCCAGCAGGGCTGGATTTCTGCACAGCAAGGAATATGTTCCTGGGATGTCAACTCCAATCTCTACTGCGCTCTGACAGATTTAAGCTCCAGTTTGTCCGACAACATCCCAAAGTGTAAGAAACTGGGGGCAGACTCTCTAATCAGGCTGTAGGACAAAGGCCCAGTCTGACCCTGTCACTTCCACTTACTCTTGCTGTCCATCTTGCTCCCCCCACCCTCTAGGCAGCTTCCCTGCCCACCCTGGGCTGCCCTCCCTTCCCTAACACAGCTGGGTAATCCTGCTCCTCCCGCGTCCAGCACAAATCCTCCCCAGAGTAAACCAATCCTGGGAATTTTTATTAGATTATCAGCCTGCCAGCTCAGTGCTGGCTGGACTAATCCTAATCAGGACTGATTTCTATTAGCCAGCTTCAGGGAGGAGTTGTGCTGTCCCAGCACCCCAGGCCCACACTGGGGGAGCCTGAGGCCTTTTAGCCCATTCTATACATATTTTCCTTTTAGAAAGGAACAAATTTAGCCCAGGATCAGCAGCAAATGCAAAGTTTGCATGTGGGCTGTGTGGGCAGCCATGGGGCAAACTGTCCCCACCTCACCACTGAGCTGCAAGAGAAGCCAAAGGGGTCCAGGCTCCACAGCCCCTCTGGCCCCAGCTCCTGGTTGGTGTGGCCAGTTAGTGCCCCATGGAAAGATGCATTGGGGCAGGGCACATTTCAGACAAGAGGACAAGCAGCCACAGCTTGAGTGACCAGGACAGAGTTTGCAGTGCTGGCTGAGTCATTGAGGTCTCCATGCCCCATTACCCATGCCCAAAGCAATCTACTCTCACCTCCCTCCCCATTCTATTAAAGCAAACTGTCACTCAGGTGTTTCCCTCCTAACCCCATCCCTGGCCCTGGAACTGACCTGACTGAAAATGTTTGCTCTTTACTGAGGCTGGTGAAAGTTTTGCTGCCGACTTAACAGGATTTGAGACAGCCCATGAGGGCAGCTTGGGCAGGAGTTCACAAGAAGGGTGTTGAGAAGAGCAGGCTGTGTCCCTGCCTCTGTCCACTTGTCCCATCCACACACTCTGTGCTTAAAGCACAACTATTCCCAGCAGCCCCCAGGGGACTCCACTGCACTTCTGAGCCCTGGCAGCTGTGATGCAGCCACTCCGCAGCCGCAGAGAAACATCACACAGGGAGCACTCAGGAAAGCCTCTCTTCCCAAAAGTGACCATGGATCTTTGAAACCTTCCAGAGAAGAGAGGTCATTTAGACCAAATGGCTGCTAAGCCTCTTTGAAACTTCTCTACTCACTCTCTCCCAATCACACCATCTTTATGCTGGCTTCCAGAGGAGGAATTGCCCGTGGGACTGACAGCTGCATTTTCCAGCGACCATGGATGGTTCTCTCTGACATGGTGCCAAAGTGAACATGTTGCCCTGCCTGCTAGAGGGACAGCATTGCAGCAGACAGGGCTTCAAAAAAGCCAAAAGATACCCCAGGCTGAGACCAAGAGAAAATGTGCTTTACACCCTTACAAGAAGCCCCAAAATGGGAGCTGAGAGGCAGAGCCCTGCCTGGAGCTCAAGACACTGCTCCTATGCAGCCAGCTTTGCAGAAAGAAAGCAACCACACAACCCCAACAAGGGAAACATCTTCTAAAAGAGCAGCTCCACAGTCAGTGCCTCCAGACACTCCATGCTCCATCAACTCAGAACCCTGTTCTGTGCTCATGCAAATCAGTGTAAATCATGAGTAACTTCAGGAGCACCAGGCTGTAACTCAGTGCAGATCAAACACTCTTTCTCCTTTCCGGCCAGGCTTAGAGCACTAGTCGTACTCTGGTAGGTGGCAAGGTTTCCTAAGAGAGTTAACCAGATCCGGCTGGAATCAGAGGCTGCAGCAGGCTTCCTGATGTCAGAGAGAGAAATGGGGGACTTGGTCCAAACCCTCCAGAAACCACATCAAAAAGAGATGTGGGCGAGAGCCAAAAACAGATGATCCAACTGTGAAAGGGCTTTGTATGTGTATGTTTTTGTGTGTGTGCATGCGTGCAAGCTGAGGAGAGAGGAAAAATCAAAAGAAAGAGAGAAAGGAAAGAGGAGGAGTCAGAATGAACACAAAGATGGAAAGAAAAGGTGTGGAGGCACGAGATCAGGAAGGGACCAGAGCTGTCACAATGTGTGTGGCCTGCATGCAGGCACGCGATAAACAACAAAATATGGCAAACGATATATAATAAATGTCATGTGTTAATGATAAATGCAGATCAGGAGAAATACTAGGTCTGTCTTGAGCACCTCCCAACCCAGATCTCAGACTGCTGCAGAACCATGGGGCCAGGTTTGTTTCAGTAAGGCAGCATAACTCCTTCAACCTTGATGCAGCCACAGCAATGGATATCTTTTGAGAAACCCTGTACACTCCTTGCTCTGCTGCAAACCCAGGTGTTGCTCTGCTCATGTGCATGGGGTGCACAGAGAGGGAGAAAGAGAAGGCAGCAGATTTCTATGGGGGGAGTTGGTGGAAGAGCTGCGGCTGGGGACCAGGAGGCTTGACTCCCGGTTCTTTGATTTAACTACCAAATGGAGGTTTAGTCTATTTAGGAGGAAAGCAGTGGTAACATTAAGCAGTGCAAGCAGGATGGGATCATGATCCCAGGCTCCTCACTGCCCTCAGCAGTGCCAGGCTCAGCACTGCCCTCCCTAAACCCATCAACAGTGCACTGAGGGAAGATTTCTGTGACTCTGCTTTGCCCTCACTGCAGGAGGTCTCCACTATACAGTGATCTGCAATAGATAAATCAGATCATGTAGCTCTGCTGTGGGAGAGCAGCAGCTCACCCACACCAGCTCCTCAACCACGTCTACTCCCCCTCTGAGGTATGCCCATCACTAGGAGCACTGGAGTGAGCACTGACAAACATCCTCTCAGCCCAGTGGGAGGACTGGGAGGACCGCAAAGATCCAAGGGTGGATATGCCCCTCAAATGTCAGCTTGTCCTCTTGCACATGGACAGACCTGATCTGGAGGGTGTTTCCCATTCCAGCTGTGAGCTCCCTGCCAGTTCCATGCTGCAGAAGGAATACTTTGCAGAACTCACCTTCATACCGTGCCTAATGACCCCATGAGACACCTTCCCTTTCCCAACTTACTGCTGTGCCTCCCACTCACATAACCTGGCAGGGAAGCTCCAGGTAAGTTTGAGATGAGACTCAGGAAACTGCCACACTCAAACCTCTTGTTGAAATCCATAGTCTGAGGGATGGAGAGAGAATAGTAAGCCTTTTATATTCAAAGGCTCATACCATAGCCCAGATATTGAGCAAAGATGCTTGAGTACCACGGGTGGAGATGAAAGGGAAGATAACACATGCAGCAAACTGGGGACAAGAGAAGAGAAGGGATAATGCAAGAGATACAACCAGGTGAACAGTGGGGACACCAGAAGAGAAAATGGAATAAACACAGGTTGCTTCTGTGCTTCACAAGAGCTCTGGTCTCGAGCAAGGACATTAACACACTTGGCCTCACCATCCAGAGTGGCTGTGGTTGGGTATGGAATGTGTCCAGCTCCATGTTCCCTGGAAGCTGGGCCATGCCCAAATGCAATTAAGGAAAGTTTAGGCTTTCCTTTTTTTTTTTCCTTTCTTTTTTTTTTCTTCCCAATTTATCAGCAGATTGTGAGAAGCCAAGTGGCGCTCGCCTCACCCTGCTAAATAAAGCTTTGGTATTTCTGATAAAGCCATCAAATTCCTTATCACGCTGACACAAAGAGCATTTAAAGAGACACATACACTCTCCAGCACCCTCTACTTCCCAGTCCTAGGTGCCTCAGGGTAACTGTTCCAAGCTAAAATGAAAGGGGGTGTGTGTGGAGGGAGGTGGCTGTTTGGAGCCCTGCATTTCCCAAGCCCCGAGCCCATGTTGCAAGGGGACCTGGCCTGTTTAACCTTTAAAGAGGGAGGCTGGGTTTTGTCAGGCTGTCCTGAATACTGGGACAGATTCGATAGCTTTGTGTAAATAATGCAGGCTGAGATGTGGCATCAATAGAAATGCCCTGCAACAACAAGAATATTGATAGCCGGAAAATCCTATGAGGAGGACAGCAAACCCAAGTGTCTGTAGGTGCTTTTAAACTAGGAGAAAGGGAAGAGAACCAGCGATCTTCAGCTGTCATGAAGACACAACTGGGGCTGCCATTGCCGTTTGTATGTGCTTTTCCTCAGGATGGCCTTGACAGGGTGTGAAGGGATACGGATGTGCCACAGCCTGGACTTTGGCACTGCCTTTTCCCTCCTACATCAGCCTGAAACCTGCCCCCATCCCCTGAGTGATGTTATGGCAGTGCAGGCAGCCGTTGGGAACCCATTTCCCTCCCGGCAAACACAGCCCAGAGACATTCTCTCTCCTCTGCCACAGCACAGGCTGTTGTTTAGCCTTCAAATTTATTATTTTTAATTATTTTGATTTATAAAAGCATGCAGCAGTTAAAACCACATTAAATAAACTCAGCGTTACGCCGCTTAACAAACACACATAACTTTGGACTTCTGAGGACTCCATAAAATAATCATCTGCCTGGAAGTCGCTGCAGCCACCCCGTCCACGCCTGCCCCAGCGCACTCCCGCCTGACCAGGCTCCCCACCACCACACACCCACGTCCATGCATATCCTCGCCACTCTGGCCCAGCCAGCACCGGCTGCGCTGGCCAAACAGGATCTGCGCTGGCAAGGCTCCACCGCTGCATGCAATCCCACTCTGTGCCCAGCCTCAGCCTCCTGGCATCCCTCCTCACTGCCCTCACCCCACTCCTCTTCCCCCTCCACTGTCTCCATGCATCTCGCCTTTCCAGCTTGGCTTTCTGCCCTTCTCCAAAAGGGTATTTCAGCCTCTGACCTTCCCTTCCCCAAGGTGTTTCAGTAAATCTTACACACTGCTGAGATTTCAAAAGAAAAGTTCATAATGTTTTGATACCATGAAAATCAAACAGCATTGGGTGCCTCCTGCCTTAGCAAGTCTCTTATTCATCTTCTAATCCAGCTCTGAACACCAGTCCCTCTCCTTGTTAAGCACACAAACAAGCCTGCAAGAGATGAAGAAGAAGAAACAAGGAGAGGAAGGAGAAAATGAATGAACAAGAAAGTGAGAGCACCTGTCTGGTAAACTCCACCCAGAGTCACATTGGAAAAGGCTGTTTTAGGACCTAATCCAGCATTAATGCAATCTCTGCTGCCATTGCCTCTGCACAAAACCCCCGCCATCAGCTGAATGCTGGCGGCATTCAGAGGTGCGGTCTCTGCCTCGCAGCCCCTCTCTCCACCTGCCCATGAGACATGAAGAGCATACAGTATCCTCCTCCCATCCATCCCTTGTTTCCAGAGGCAATAAAACATGGCGATGCTTTTAAATCCCAATCACTGGCTGCTTCTCAGCATGGTCAGGCCATACCAAGAAACTCAGTGGGTGGGCCTGAGACACATGCAGAAAGTTGAGGGAAGAGACTCCTGCTCCTCTGTTTCATTGGCATCTGCAGTGAAACATCAGTGATTTATACAGGAAGTAGGTGAAGAGCAATTATAATTGATTAGGAATCATTTCCTGAATGGTGTCTGGATATGACTGATGGTGCCGTCCGACTGCTAACGGACAGCAGGTGCTGAAGAGACAATCTGTAGTTCCTGTCTGCTGAGCTGAATGTGCCACAAACCACCAAACACCCTTCTACTACAAACTCCTGCTTGGAGAGACGTGGTTCTCCCCAAACCAATCCCATCCTCAGAGCTGAGCCTCTTGTCTCTTGGTGGCCACGGTCTGACATTGAACCTTTCTGTGCTTTGGTACAGCACGAGCCTGAGAGATACCTGCCTCCCATGAGAGCCACAAGGGAGAAATTTCCATGTGCAATTCAACTGCTAACGCACATCCTACACGTTCCTTCTTTTCTCTAGATCCTAATACATATATAGTACAGTGACATTTCACATCGCTACAGCAACTCACACCTAAGCCCATGCGACCTCACGGATGATATTGCTGAGTGCCTATCCATCCTTGAAAGGAAAAGCAGAACAAAATTAATCATAAACAAATCCTTTTGTTAAAAGTCACAAGCAAGTATCCCAAATTACTGGTTCAAGTAGAATTTTACACTCTCAACAGAAGCTACAGAAGCTCCACGAACCTCTCCAGGAAACTCACCAGCAGACATGAAAGGCTTTTGGAGGCTGCAGTGATGATGGAGATTTACAAACAGGGAAACTTAGTGACTAAAGATTAACATGTCCTGTCTTTAGCAGAACCAATGAGGAGCTCATTCCCATACACCTCCTGCTCCAACCACCAACTCATACTGCCTTGCACTGGAGCAATGAGAACAGCAACCCTCTGCCACAGTTTGGGCTCAGGAAGAGAACTTTTACGCTGACAAGTGATGGGATTTTGTTGTTTTTGTTGTTTTTCTCCCTGTTTGTATTAAGCTACAGGAGAGGATGGAGAGGACTGGATGTGGGGCAGACAGGGAGGACACTGTGCCAACCTCCTTGCCCGCAGTTTTATTTTGTTCCTCTGGGAAGTCTCCTGAGTGTGCTGTGAATGTTGGGAGCTGAGACAAGGGATCCAGCCATTCTAAATAAAAAGGCTGCAGGACTGAAGAGGGTTTTTGGGTTGTTGTTCATGGGGAGGGGTGGAGGTAAAGGAGGGGGCTGGGTCACAAACTGCCTGCAGTCACAGTAGCCTGTCAATAAATTTTGCATTCACTTTACTTTCTGACAGGGATTCATCCCCTAATATGGGGCTGACAGCTTTCTGGGTTATTTCGAGTGTGTGTGATAAAGTTCCCTGGATACTGATGGCTTCCTAGGATCAGGATTCTGAAAAAATCCCAGCAACATGCCTTGATGTGTGGGGTAAAGCAAGGAATCGCGCCTAATTACAGGCCTTCCTGCACAATGAGGCAGTACAGGGGCGGGAAACACAGTCCCTTCATCTAGGATAGAGGTCTCTGGAGACAGGAGCTGAATCTTTCTACTAAACAGTGCCCTGAAGATTTTATCATGTGCCAAAGCCTTTCCTGCAGAGATTCCAAGCATGAAGGAAAGGCAACCTTAACACCTTCCTTTATGGCTGCTCCATTATGCCTGACCCCTTGTGCATCAGATGAATTCTGAGGATCAGACAGCCTGAGGTTGTTGGGCTAAAATATCAGAGGCAGGCAAAGGGAAATCAAGGCTGAGAGAGATGATTTAATCTCTTGATGACTTGCATAAGGTTAAATGGGTCATGGCAGAGTCAAGAGAAGAAGCTGGATCCCCAAACCAGCACTCACATGGCTCTGGGTTGCACTGCCTCCCCCACCTTCTGGCAGTGATTTCAGAGGCCCAGAGGGGCCCAGAGG
The DNA here is from genome assembly GCA_013400915.1 of Pardalotus punctatus. Taxonomy (NCBI): domain Eukaryota; kingdom Metazoa; phylum Chordata; class Aves; order Passeriformes; family Pardalotidae; genus Pardalotus; species Pardalotus punctatus. Next base: position 34,673 of record VZTX01028163.1, read on the forward strand.
GACCTGCTCCTTGCACTCTGATAAGGCAAATTACCCCTCATCTATTCCCAACTGATTTCTTTAAACCTACCCCAGCAGCCCCCACACCCCATTACTGACAGCTCTGGACTACTTGTCTAACCAGAACCTCTGCTTTGCCCTTACTCTCCCAGCTTCAAGACCAAGTTGTCTTGTGTTTGGCACATGGGGAAACTCCCCCAAGAAAACACAGCCTCAGAGGGATCTGCTCAGGCCAGGCTGTACCAAGGTGAGTGCCATGCTCTGCCCAAAAGGCAGATGGGCTTTCTGAACCAAATCCCCTAATGCACAAGAATGGAAAATCCTGAAAACTGACCCAGCAGATGTCCTCAGGGGCCCTTGATTTGGATGAGCTCTCAAAGTAGAACCAAGCAAACCATGACATAGATGACATGCCATGACTGCGAATGTGCGCGGCCCTCTCCACCTTCTCCCTGACCCAACCCCAGGAAGCATTCCTGTGAGGAGCTAGAGCTGTGCCATCCAAACCACTGTTCACAAATTGCAGGGAGCCCTCCACGGGCTCCTCTCCAAGTGTCCTGGGGCCAGAGGCCACTTTCTACTGCATCCTGATGAGGCTGAGGGCACAGAACCCCAAGGTCGTGGTCCTCTGCAATGCTCAGTGGACACCCTTGAGGGCAGCTCAGAAGAGAAAGGGACTGGGAACCTGCAAAACCAAAGTTGCTGCCACACCTGCCAGTTTGGAGCAGCTTGTCTTTGGGGACACCTCAGTGAAATGAGCTTAGAGAGATCTTGGTCCACATCACCAGACAGGCCAGAGGGGAGAGGACTGGGCTCAAGGGAGGGAGACCTCTGTGTGAGCAGGTGGACAAGGGCACTCACCAATGCCATGATAACTTGCAAAGGAGAACCCAGTCCCTCAGTCCATGTCTGCATCAGTTTCAGGTGAAACATTTACATTTTACCTGGAATTTGCAACAGGCAAGTAGTGCTCTCAGAGTCCCACACCACAGCACAGCAAACAAGCAGCAACTTGCCGATCTGCCATAACATGATCATCTACATTCATGTGAACGTACCCTTGGATCCCATTGCAGTGCTAACCTCAGTGTCCTAGCCAAAATCCATCTCAAGCCACTGCATGCTGCCTACAGAAATTCCCCAGTCAGTTTCCAAAGTAGAGGGCCAGGCCTGGGCTGCTGCCAACACGAAGGAAAAAAGTACCAAAGGTTGGGGTAGGGGTAGAAATGCAGGAGTTTAAGAGAGGACTCTCCTATTGACCATGTACACCACTGCTTGAACTGGGGAAAATTTTATCCCTGCCTCAAATCAGAAGAGACTGTAGAAACAGAGAAAGAGAAGGTCAGCTGTGGAACCAACACCCATCCCAGCCCTCTGGCACCTCCCTCACCTGGGCTTGGGGTAATGGGAGCAGGACCTGAGCACAAGAATCTCCCTCCCTTGTGACCAGGGTGTTCCCCCAGGCACACGGTCACTGTCTGGTAGCCACTGCTTGCTTCAGGCACGCAGGCCACCCACTGCACACAGATCCTGCAGCCCTGCCATCCGAAAGGCCTGATGCTGGCAGAGCCTGAGATGGAGCAGCCAGCAGGATGGCCAAGGTGCTACCATGAAAGGGAGATGACAAGGAGGGCCTTGTAACAACTCAACTCTGTGGCTGGACAGCGTAGACAGGGGAGGATATTTAGGAAGTGCATTTGTGGCTACCTAGCATCCCTGTGGCCCCAAGAACAAAGCTGAGGAGAGAATGGTGTAGCACTCTACAAGCTGCTCTGAGACCCAGCATTTCTTTATTTATTTATATTATTATTTTTGCTTTGGGCACCAGCTAGTTCTGGGCCACGAGGGGTTAACCACAAAAGCCGATTTCTCTGCCTTCACTCTACCTCAATTTCCACTGCTCCCATCACCTTCCTCCCCCACCCCCTGATCTTATGAAAAAAACCCATCAAAATAACTATTTTATGTCTCCAAATATGCAGATCATTTTCTTTAATGAAAGATGCTTGACGTCTCCGATCCAATTAATATGCAAATGCAGGCGAGGATTTATTTGTGACATTCTGTCTGGGTGAGAGAAAACAAAAAAGGCCTGTTAACCAAAACACTAATTGCTGTGACTGATTGTCACATATCATCATTTTCATAGGATCTCCTCCATCCCTGGCTTGCAGGGAGCTGTGAACCAGGACTCAGAGACTAGCAGACACCAAGGAGAAACAGGGCAACCAGCTACCTGCCTGGCACGCTCAGATGAGCCGGGACCTCCTTCTCGCTGTATGTCAAGCCCCTCCAGCTTGCATCCCTCCCCAGCCCAACCAGCAGAGATACTTGGAAGCAGCTTTTCATGACCCCTTTTGTGCTTTCTGGGCAAGATATTCTGTTATCCCCCAAAAACCTGAGGAGTTACCAATGTCAGTCTTCTCTTGCTGTCTTTGCTCTATCACAAACGCTGTGCTTAGGAAGCATCACACTAGCTTGAAGTCTGAAGTGCCCACAATAAGATGTACTGAACTGGGATCTTGTCATCACTGCCCAGGCTCACCATTCCTGGATCACATTCTCCACTCTCATAACTCATTCAAACTTAGCAGTTCAGCTAGGAAGTGGTTTTAGTCCAAAGACACTGAACCAAACGCCATCAGACTGGGAAAGAGCACACTCAAACTCTTCCACGTGCCCTTCGACATTGAACTGGACAAATGACCTATCCCAGTCTCAGCCAAATGAAGTGCATGACTGTTTACAGCATGCACTATCTCTTCATTCACCAGAGAATAAGGCACAGAGGACAGTGAGAGGGAGAGGATGGAAAAGGGCACAGCAAGTCACCAAGGCTGTATTTACACTGCAGTTCTCGAGTACCTCAGGCTGAGCAGCTCTGGTAGCAAAACCTCTGGAGAAGCTGGATGGAGCCCTGGGCAATCCGCCTGTACCAGAGTCTGTGCTGCTCACACTGCAGCCAGCTGGTTTAAAGGTGCTGCTGAGCACACCCATGTAAGCTGTAAGACCTTAGACTTGGTCAAAGCCCACGGCAGAGGCAGGAGGCTGCCAAGCTGTGCCGCTCACCCAACATGGCATAGGCTGTGCTGTCCCTGGGGGAAAACATGCATGTCCCTGTGCCCTGCACCCTTTGGTGAGCAGAAGATGCAAAGCTTACCATATTTTAGAGTATAAGATGCTTAAGGACACAAGAGATGCCATACCCCAAAGACAGCAGAGGTTCCTAGCTGCTGGTGTTTGGTATTTGCCCTGTAATATCACCTGATGGAAAGGTGACTTCTGTGGATGGTTCCTCCTCATTCCCTCAGCTCCCCACCCACTTTCCAAGCAATTGAGAAGACGCAAATTTGCAAAACTGCCCAGCACTAAGGTCAGTTCTGCTGGCACTGAAGTGTTGAGTCAAACTTCTGGGACTTCAAGGAGATCAGGTTTAGGCAAACACAAAGCACATACAAATCCTACCGAGAGTATTTTCCTGCCATTACCTCCCACGTAAGCAATTGCTGGAATTGCCACAGGGAGATTCTGTGACTATGTACAGAAAGGGCATCAATCAGACCAACTCTCTATTCAGCTGCCTCCCATCCATTGAAAGAAGTCTGGGAACGTTTGATCTAGAAGTTAGAGCACAGGATTGAGAGGCAAGTGCTCAAGCACCACTCCCTGCTCTGCCAAAGACTCACAAACACCTGAAAATTATTCATTTAACTTTTCCTGTGACTTGATTTCCCCTTTGCTTGAAAAGGGCAATTAATGCTCCTTCGCCTTGCATAAAGTCTGAACCTTTGTTGACCATTACAAGAGGATCAAGGGCACTAGACCTGAATTAAATAGCATCATGGCTGTCAGGGTGTGTGCTCATGTTCCACTGTAACACTTTCCAACACAAGATCCTTAAATTTTCTCTAAACCTTAATCAACTCAGCACATCAGCCTACACACTCATGAGCAGGAGGTGGGAGAAAGCTGAAAGGGTTGGGTAATAACAGAAACACATCTCAGCCCCATAGTCCAGACTAACTGCTAAATGGCATTCCTGTACTGCGGGAAGATCTTACCTGCATGCCTCCAGGTCCAGCACTCCCTAGAATAAAGAAGTACAGATTCTCACCACCACCTGTAGCTAAGTGAGCAGTGGGCAGAAGCGTTTTATTTAACTTTCAGGGTGTTAGCACAGGTCAGCACTAAGAAAGACAGCAGACTCCTGACACTGTTAAAACTGAAGTGGATCTTAATGAAGTCACCAGTTCTGCCATCTAGCTCAACAGAGACATGCTTTGTGTGGATAATGCAGGTTGTACCTTTAACATGAATCTGAGAGGCTCTCTAGGGTTTAGCTTGACCAGCTAATGCATATCAAAATTGATTTTTACCTTTTTTACACAAGACTTTTAATAAGGGTTAGCAAAAAAACTGCTCTACACAAATCCGCTTCTTTCTTTCCTGCAAGGAGAAGACCCAGGAGATGAACTCTGCAGAGACTAGAGAAACAATTTCTGTTTTAAAGCATACATGCTTTGACATCTAGTTTAAAACCAACCCAGCCAAAAGGGACTGTAAGTTACTACTCTGATGGCTGCCCAGTGGTCTGTACAAAACACAGTCATACACCACATCTGTACCCACATCTACCCCCTTCAAACAGGTCAGAGCAGCTGTGTAAGGCATGTGAAGTATAATCTCAGAGAAAATACAAATCTGTGATGGTACTGATAAAAATTTCCCAGCACAGGCAAGAATATGAGATGGACAGAGCCAGGTATTCAGGCCTGAAGCAGGAAAACCTACAGATGCAGATGAAGCGTAACATGTTTCCTGCACGTCCAGATTCCTTGCTGGAGCAAAACTGGGGACATCACCCTCAAAAGTGCTTTTCTCCCTAAGTATAATTCAATGACACATTTCCTGATACAGCCAACTTCCAGGGAATCTGGCTTACAGACAGTCAAAGCAACAAAGTCAGCTCTGGGCTGAGTATCCTTGCAATGCAGGGACGCACAAAAACCAACTCATCAGCACGCTCAGCCTTTCAGCAGTTCTGGACTGGTCCCAAATGGGATGTCTGCTGCGCCCCACCACCCAGCTTTGGGATAAGGCAGCACTCAACTGGAAGAGGAAATGGCCCCTGAAGACATGCCTGAGGGATTTGGTGTGCTGGGAACCCGGAAACTACTCTGGGATGTGGGTGGAGAGATCAGTGTGAAATAGCAGAGCTGTGACACATACACTTCCATTCATCAAAGTCCAGGGGGAGAAAAAAGTAATTCTTTTCCCTGCACACATGGGGGAACTGAGGCACTGAGACCACCTTGGGAGTCCACTTCAGGAGCCACACCAGGCCCAGCCCCTCAGTACAGCGGAGTTTGACACCCAACACATCCTTCCTCACAACTTTCCTCCAAGAGTGTTATCTCAGCTACACAGGCAGGGAACTGAGGCACAAATGGGGTAAGAGATTTGCTTTAGATCAACACAAAACTTGGCATAGTGGAGAGCTGAGACAAATCTTAGATCTCCTGAGCCCCAAGATAATGCCTTAACAGCCTCTGTTCATCAGAAAAGACTCCCAGTTCTGTGATTCAACTAGTTCATTATCCCACCCCAAGAGTTGACGGAAGATCCTCAGCTCTGGCTTCTCTAATCACTAAAAGGAATGATTAGACTTGTTTCCAACCAGTTCTGAAAGGTGTCACCACTGATCTGATCCTGTTGTGGGCAGGAAGCTCATGGAAATGTTGGATAAATCCCATATGGGGTTCTCCAACCACAGATCCACAATGTTGTCAGGGTTCCTGTGATCTTGCAGATGGAAGAAGACGAATAGGTGAAGGGGACCAAGTCTCTTTTCAGCAAGAGGAATACTTGCTAAATACAAGAGGAATACAAGAAGAGGGACAGGACAGAGTGTCACAAATGCCCTTGGCCAGTGAATGTAGAAGAGGAGCAGGAAAGACTGTCACAGCAGTTGTCCCCAAGTCCTCACTTCCGTTTTAGCTCCTTTGGGCTGACAGCCTCCCTTTCCATAGAATCTAAAGGCCTGACAATTCAGAAAACACACTCTCACAAGGCATGGTGCTCTTCCCAGCACAGGAAAGTGAGGGACAGAGAGGCTATGTCCTTCTCTCCAGAGTCCAGGGAGCATTGGTGCATCTGCCGCTAAAGCTCATGACAGACATGATCACAAAACAGAAACTGTCAGGACTAGGGCTTTCCCTTTTGTGTCATGGAGGCAGTCAATCAGTCTGAGGACTTCCAAAAGGCATAATTCTGTGATCACTGACACCCCTCATCCAGGACTAGGAGATTCCTGAAACCAATCTGTATGGCCCTCATCACCCCTGCTACCAGCAAAGGTGGCGGGAAGGACAGCACTCTGGTGGGGGCAAGAGACACTGTGGCAGTGACACCAGAGAAGAGACAAGCAAGGGCTGGTAAACAACCCCCTTCCATCCCAAGTCCCAGTACTCTGAAGATCTGTGTGTTTTGAATTTAATTTTGATTTTCTCGACTTCAGCAGATTAAAGTTGAAATAACCTACAAATTACTTAATGTGCTGTAAATCTTCTGAAATTAGGGCCTAATGGGTAACACATGTCGGCAGGCAGGAGACACAGAGGGGAAACTGGGTTTCTCACCAGCTCAAGGAATGCTGTGAGGATCTGAGCCAAAGGAGAGGGGGCTGAGGTAGTGGACATGGAGTCACAGCCCTTCCCCAACAGCCTCCCAGTGCCCACCTTACCTTTGGGTCGGAGCTATGAAGCCACCCCTGATCCGTGCCATCCACACTTCCTGGCAAGGGGAACAACCACCAGAGGGGCTGTGCTGGGACGCTGCTGAAGGAACTTGGTGGCAGGATGCTGGTGGGCCAGCAGGGGCACAGATGCCACAGAAAACCCACTTAAAACACCTCATTTCCCACTTGCCCTCACTGCTCAGCCTTTCTGTGTCCCCTACCCAGCTCACAGAGCCCTGTTTCCAAATAAGATGCCCCTTCACACCAACACATGCCTGCGGGGACCTTGGGAACAGCTCCACCACCTTCTGTATGGGATGCCTTGGCATGGGGGTCTCTGCAGAGCCAAGAGCTGTCCCTCTTCTTTAGGGCCTGTCCTCTCCATGCACCTGTCTCACTGGTCTCTGCGCTGGGCAGCCCCAGCTCCTCTCCCACACAAGCCGCCAGCTCTCCTGCTGTTCCTGCCTGCTTGGGCTCCCCCTCCCCTCCCTCCTCTTCAGCAGATTTCTCTCAAGTGCGCTGCCATATGGTTCCAGTTAAGCCCCATATTTTTTCTTGTCGATTGAAAAGACACACTTTCCTCTGTGCCAGACAGTTTACAGATTGCTCCATTGGCTCAATTTCTTATTGGATTTCTCAAAAAACCTGACATTTTAAATTAATTTACAGCCACAACAAAAAGAGTTCAGAATTTTAATGGTGTTGTAAGTAATTTTTAGGTAATCCGCTCCAGATTTTGATATTAACCTTTGAATCACAGTTCAGGCAGCTACTATGTTACAGCACTTTAGTTGGCCTGGGTTTTGGGGAGGGGGTGGTAGATTGCAAGGGGGAGATAATTTACTGCATGGCAGCATGTGAGCGGAGTGCATGGAAAAGCACATGGCAGCCTGTGCACAGGGGAGGCAGCCCGAGCGCATGTCAGCAGTGGCGTGTGTGCCGCTGACATGTGAGTGCAGATGTGCACAGGCATGTGCCTTCCCAAAATGCGTGCCAAGGACAGTGAGCGTGTGTGGGAGCTGCTGGAGGACAGGGAGCACCCGGGCCCACGGGCAGGCTGCGGGCACACACCTCCGCATGGGCGTCAGCACGCGAAGGCAGGTGTGTGGGGAGCCGAACCTGTGGCTCAGTGCTCCGCAGCCGGGAGAATCTGCTCAGAGGAAGGCGGGCGAAGGGAAGCGGGAGTGGAGGCGGGTTGGAGGCAGGTGCTGGCACCTCAGCATCAGCACAGATGAGCACAGCAGCACGTGCAGGTGTGCCTGCAGCCAGGGCCCACCCCGGCAGCCAGGGCCTCCCACACCCCTGCGTACATACACATCGCCCAGGTGCAGGTCACAGACCTGCCACCTCCTCATCCTTCCTCTGCCAGGGCAGCATCCAGCACAGCACCCCACATGGGCGAGAAGCAGGACCAGCTACCACTGCTCCTTGGCCTTGAACCTCTGCTCAGGGCAGGATGTTAGTGTGGTTTCCTCCTTTCTTTCTCAAGGTGAGCCCCATAAGGTGTTTGCTCACTGGGGCCACCCTCAAAGTTTAAAGACCAAAGGTAAGGGACACCTGCCAAGTGCAGCACGAAAGGGGCAGCAGCTTGAGGAGCTCTGCATGGAATAGTAGGGTGTCTCTGAAGGAAAGCAACTCACTTGGGATTAGAAAAAACACAAGAAAAAAGCCACAGATACTGAAAATGCCCAGGGGAGGAGAGAGAGAAGCCGAGAAAAAAGCAGAAGGAATGAGAAAGGACAACTGAGAGGGACAGGAATGAAAGAAGGAAATTAAGTGGCAAAGTACAGCAGCAAAAGAAAGAAAAAGCAAATGAGAGAGCAGATGACTGAGAGAACAAATTGAGGAAGAAGGGAAGGAAATTAACAAATAATTAAGAACAAATGAATGAGAGAACTGAGACAGAGTGACGAAGACACAAAGCAACAAAGTGAAGGAGCCAGCATCCCTCCTCCCTGCCCCAGCCAACAGTTATCATGCCTGTAACTGCAGTGCCAACAAATGGGATTTGCACAGAGCCTGGCAGCTCCTCGCTTGCCTTCGTGAGCCCCCTCAGATCCCAGCTTCAGCAACAGCCAAGGGACCCGGCCACCCATACAGCAAAACACCCCTGGCACCTTCTCCAGCCACTGGATGGTGCACATCCATCCTCAGCATCTCCCCAGCCACAGCAAAGGTGCCAGGCTTAGCAAAATGCCTGGCATGCCCCTGGCCTGCTGCCACAGACCCTCACATTCCATTTCCCTTTATCATTTGCTCTGCCTGGAAATCCCTTTCTACTTTCCAGCTGCATATGGGCAGCAAAGCTCCTGTGCCACCCTGAGCTGTGTTACCACCATACAATTGCCAAACCAGCCGAGACAAAGGGGGAAGGAGGGGGCTGAGTACAGAGCGGCAGTCCTTGCCAACATTTTACTAAGCTCTGGCAGAGAACAGACGGTGGCTGGATATGGTGCCAACCTACTACAAGAGTGGATTTTTAACATTCTTCCCCTCCAGGAGTCACTTAAGGCAGCCAGGGAACCTCAAGCAGAGAGATGTGACGACAGCAACAGCAGCCCGAGGCCTGTTCTACTTAGAACTCCTGCCAGGGGACACCAGTGACAGCAAGTACCATCTTCTGGAGCACAGGCCACCGCTATCTGCACAGGTGGGAGCAGTCCAGCCGAGACTGGCTGTCTGCACTGCCCAGTTATGGGCTCTGGGCTAAGTCTAGGACAGTGTCCCACGAGACTTGTGAAGTGTTCAGGACATATGAGAAAAGCTAACAAGTCATAAAAGCAGTCGTAACAGCCCAGCAGCATTGAGGTTCTCCAAAGGCCATAAGAGATGGGATGGGACGAGCAGAGGAGATGCTCCGCAGAGGAGATGCTCCCTTTGCTTGCTCCCAGTGGCAGCTGGACCCTGCACCGTGGTGGGGGGTCCATCCTGCTTCCCTAACCATACGCCACAAAGGTGTGACGTACAGCTCTGTTGCTAAGTACAGCTGTTTCTTCCAGCTGTGCCACATCCTTCGTTCATGCAAGAACCTGTGGGACACTCTCCTGCAAACCCAGGAGTTTAAAGGAGTGCCAAGTCACTTCCTGGTCCTACATCAGGAAAGACAGAACAGTGGCTGATACTGCTGATCAAACCTGGCATGGAGCCATTTGCAAGGACAGTGTGCCACATTCTGATCCAACAGGCACAGCGCCACAGGCAGAGGGACTCAGATGCCCCTCGGCAAGATGCCATGCCTAGGGGGGATTCAGACGCCCCCCTAGCACTGTGCCAAACTGGCAGGAGCTTTGGATGCCCCCTTTGGCATGAGGCCAGGTGCAGAGGGATTCTCCCTATGGCACTGTGCCAGCAGGAACAGGGACCCTGAAGCCTCAGTCCAAGCTCAGGGAAGTTCTGGGATGAAGGACTGGATGTATTCTGTTCCTGTGCCAGCTCTGTGCAGTGAAGGCATCTGCATTTCACTAATGTAGGAACCATCAGAGCAGGCTGATGAGTCTCAGTGACAGGGATCCCTGAGAGCTCCCTGCTCAGGGCTCCTCCAGAGTGGGGCTGCCCTGCCACTCAGAGCACCCCTTGGCAGGCTGCCTCACCAGTGATTGACTGGGGAAAGTTGCTATGACGACCCTGGTTTGAAAAAACCCTCAGTAGTTGCCAAGTATTTGTGTTGTTGTTTTACAACTGTGGCCAGTGTCACATGAGGGGAGCCGGCTGGGGGCCTGGGGACACAAAAGCAAATGGCTTTTTAATGGAGTGTACTGCCAGCGCTTGAAGACTCAATAAAGAGGAGCTGGCGAGACCCCTCTGTGTGGAAGGCCCCGTGCAGAGGGAGAGGGCCTCTTTGTAGAGCCGCAGCCAGGATGGGAAAATCTGGAGAGATCAGAAGAAAAGCCTCCCCCTGCAGCTCCGGGCTTACAGTGCTGTCTCCCTGGGGATGGATCTGTCCCCAGCTGGCCTGGATGTTTCAATGGAGCTCACTCTGGGCACTTGTCTCACCCAGAGCTGGTGCTGCCCAGTGGAGCAGAATGGCAGCATCTGCGGAGGATGCAGGAAGAAGGTGTGGGAGATGACACAAAGGGTTTTCCTCTTTGGAGCAAGAGGAACACAGCTCAAAGAGCTGGAAGGGAAAAAATGGAGGAGAAGGAAGAGGTGGATATCCCCACACCTCCCAGGAGGTGTCCCTGCTGACAGCTAGACCCTGATTGGGGCTGTGCTGAATCCAGTAGATACACAGACCTCCAAAGCCAGCAGGTTTAAGCTAGGGAGCAGATGCCCCTCTCAATGGGAAAAGCCCAGGAGCAGTTTCGGGGGGCAAGCTGGCAGCATGAAGAACCAGCAGCAAAGACAACAGACATGTTCAGAAGCAAAGGGCACTTGGGGGCACACAAAGCCCTGAAATTAAAAGTAAGGGGAAGGACAAGCGAGGGGCATGGCGGATCAAAGAATACTCTTCCCAACCCCATGCCATTCTCAGAGACCTCTTCGACTCCAGGGCCTTTTCTTACAGAAGCTATAATGATATTACAGAGCTCCTGTGCAAGCTGCTGAGCTTTATTAATTAATCCTGCTTGGTCTCACCCTAGCCAGAGCCTTGGCCTTGTGCCGAGATGGGGAATTTTCCAGGAAAACTCAGAAATCGTCATCAAGGACAAGAAAATGTTTACACTCAACCTTTAACATGCAAGGCGGAGAAAGGGCTCATTTCTCTCATTCAGCTGTGAGGTGGGAAGAGGTGGTGAACACACAGTACAAATCTGGGCCCTGACCAGAATCAGCATGGCATTTTCCCAGAGAAGACCCTGAACATGGAAATTTGGTGTGGGGATTCCTATCTGCAGACTTCGATATGGATAAAGAGAGGTTTATAAACACACTTAGCTGTAAACTCTTTCTGAGCTCTCAATTAAGCTTTCTCAGTCCAGACTTCAGCCCTTGGAGCCAGCAGAGGCAAGGGGGGCCCCACTCGCTTTTGGGTGATCTGAAACAAGCTTATTCCTCAAATGACATGGGAGCAGACATCAAACAAGGCAGAAGTCACCAGGCAGAGATGGAAGCAGCTGAAACTCCACCTCTCTAAAGAGGTTTTGCGTAGGGATATAAGAGTCTGTTTGAATCCCTGGAGAACTCCAGAGATTATAAATTTAAAAATGTTACCTAATGTCCTGCCATATAATGGGCAACTAATGCCCTCAGAGTGACTCACCTTTCCCAACTTTCATCAGGCCACCACAGAGAGGAGGGAACAGTACTGCTTGCAGCCTGTGCATACCCTCTCACTCCTTTCCCAGGCATTTGTACTTGGAGAAGGTACCTACCTGCCTAGAGGCTGGTTTTAGAGGACAGCTATATAACAACTGCAAAACAAGAGGCCAACATCTTGTTACAAGGACCACACAGAAAAGTTTGGCTTCAGAAGGTAGTGTTAGTTTTGTTCTGCAGTGGACAGGATGAATGAAAGGCTCACATAATGAAAGCATTTTACTTCAGAGCTCAGGGAATCACCCTCCTTCCTCTTCCACACTCAAAACTTCCTGTGCACCAAAGCTTTAGCACCTCACCATGCTCTGCTTATGGAAGGGTTGTGCATATCCCTGTAACTGTCACTGAATTCATCAGAAACACATTCAAAAGTACCCACCTATACTTCTGCACATATAGCAGTGGCACTTGGACATTTACACCTGCACACAGGCACATTTTCCTACCTGCTCATGACTCCTATCAATCATGCTGACGAAACTCTACAACTTAAGAAATGGCAGCAAAACAGCAAAACACGAACAAACTCTCAAATGGAGACATCCCTCCTTAGCACACTCTACCCACCCACAGTGGCTGGAATCCTGAGCGTGTCTACTTCTGTCCCAGCTTAATCTCTTGCCCTAAATTAGGTAAACTCACTCCATCCAGGAGCCACTGGCTTCCACTTCCATTCTGAAAAAGTAAAGGTGAGTCAGTGATCAACAAAATAAATTAAAACAGAGAAAAAGGCACTAATTGGTGAGCACCTGCCTGCAAGGAATGGGAAAAATATCCCCCTCAAAAAAAAAAATCCTCTAGGAAAACAAAATGCACCAACATCTTTCTATTTTGTTTTTTTCGGTAATTATACTAAAGATGAAAAACTCATAATAAACATCTCCCAGTCCCCACCTGCTAACAGTAATTATAATAGACTCAACAATAAATGGTAAAGCAGAGCAGTGCTGCATCTCGGGAATTCTCTAGGGTATGTGGATTAGCTCGGAAAGCCTGAATGATTAAAATACACTAATTAAAATTTTGTGTTCCTTGGTAACTCGTCTGCCTGGGCCCCTGGTGTTGGCAAAATGGGAATTAACGTGACAAAAGCAACACAGAGGGTTTTTGTTTTAAAGAAAGAAGGGGGGGAGATCTATATAAACAAGTTCTCTCTGCGCACACACACAAATTCAGAGGGACACAAACTTAGAGAAGGACTGAGATGTGTTGCTGGTGTTTAGGATGAAAGCAGCAGTGAAAGCCTTCCCTCATTGCCTAGTTTGTCCCCAAACCATCAAGGAGGAAAGCCTGGGAGAGAGGAAGGGAGAAGACAGAAAGCATTGGCTTAAGACAAACAGGGTCATGCGTGACAAGGAGCCCAGCTCTTTTAAAACAATTAGAAAAATAAACACATGGAGAGGTGGAGAGGCTCACACAGGGAAACCCCAGCACAGGACTCTCTTCCGCTCCGTCTCCCTCACGCACATTCCTCCATAGTCTTGTCTGCCCTGCTCTTTACCAAAGAAAACAGGACTTTGGGATAACACACGAGAGCTTCTACCCCACTGCAGATACACAAAAGAAATTGAACACTTTTGGGTTGCCCTTAGCAACCTAATTGCATCAGTACATTGCACACAGGAGCCAAAGTAACTGAATTTTGATGAAAAGACGGCGGTAATTTACGGCATCACAAAATTAGTTGTCATAGCGACGGGTTAATTACATCTCAAATTAACAATGCAAGTGTGGTGAAATTAAATATAAATCATATTTTCTGCATAAATTATAGGGGTTGATTAGACCGGGGCTCAGGGAGAGGGAAAGGTTGAGCCGCCATGGGCCTACGCAGCTTTCTGAGCCGACGAGAGAGTCTCCTGGAAACACCGTGAGGAAGACAGAGTAGGGGGAGAATGAGAAAGTGTCAAAGAAATAAATGCACTGCCTTGATGCTCATCTTCTGTGGGGTTTTCTTTGGCTTTTTAATTGTCATCTGAACTCTCCCTTAGTTTCCCCTTGTGGCTTCTGGAGGAAGTGGGGAAAGGAGCCAGGCCCATGCGCTGTGAGGAGTGGCAGCTCACAGCCCACCCTGGCACTGTGGCTTGGAGCTGGGGGAAACTGAGCTGTGCCTGGGCTGCCTGCTGCCTGCCCTCAACACCTGCCTGCCCTCTCCATGGGACAAATGAGGGGCTGGCTCTCACCAGCACTGCTTGGGGTCTTTGTGCCCAGCAAAGAAGCCTTGAGGCCAGCCCAGACCCCTTGGTGCAGGTCACCACATGCCGTCTTGCACCCCTGGAGTTGCACTGCAGCTGCCCAGGCTCTCAACACATCCCTAACCTCTAATTTCTTGCCTGGTTCACAGCAACAACATGAAATGCTGTTTCTGCCAAAAGGTCTGCCAAACTGAGGAAATCCATTCCTGGCAGAGTTTCTGCCTGGAGTAGTGGCACAGCCTGACCTGACACTGGACAGGCAGAGGAAGGCAATCTCTGCTGTGTTCTCACCTACAGTTTCTGTTTGGAGCACACCCTGAAAAGCAGGTCAAACCAAGTGCTGAAATCAAAGGCTAAAGGGAGTAGGATTTCTCCATGTGACACTGCTGAGGAATAACAGCTGGTAAAGGAGAGCTCTAGTGCCCAGCTGTAATTCAGACATCCCAAAACAGCAGAACAAAGCCCCCTCGTGCCTGGACACTAGTCCCCATGCCCTGCCAGAATGGGACTCCTGCCCAGGTGCGAAGGAACAGCTCTGCTCCGGAGCAGCGGGATGAGTACAGCAGACTGCAGTGAAGCTGGGAGTCAGTCATCAGCAGCACCACCAAGGAGCTGTGTGGTTGCTCTATTAAACTCTTGGTGACCCTCGGCGAGTGTGGAGCATTGCCACTCACAGTGGGACACAGCTAACAACAAACAGCAATATAGAAAGTGGCTAAAAATACCTGCTCTGCCCATGCCCTGTGCGGCCCAGCAGCCCTGGGAGCTGGGTGCCTGCAGGAGTTCCAGGCACTCCTCCCACAGATGGTCTCCTCTTGGCTTCCAGGGTCTCAGAGGGGATGGTCATAGCCCACTGCAGGGGACGTACAACAATCTTGCAGCTTGGCTGCCAACCAGCCCTGCCCCAAGCAGGGGATGATGTTCAAGAGCCTGGCACTACTCTCCTCTTGGGCCCTGGCTTTTGCTTCCAGGCTGGCTGATGAGGGGCACCTGGCAGCTTTGCACAGGGCCCTAGTGTTGTGCCCAGTCAGCCCCTGACAGCTGCAGCATAGCACTGGGGAGGAGATGGGACATGGTAAGTGTCCACTCCAGGAAAGAGGGGGCACATTTGTCAGGAAAGGACACAAGGAAGTCAAACCCTCCATGCACAGTCCTTTCCTCTCTGCTTCTCTGAGCAGAGTGAGGAAAACCTTAAGAGAAAGTCTGCAAAAGGCAGACAAGATATACCTGAAAGCACAGGCAGGTAGGGATTAACATTGGGAGGGGCCAGGCGAGCTACTCTCCCAGCTCCATGAGCCAACAAGGCCTCCCACAGCCCTGCAGGACTTGCTGCAGTCCCCCACACATAGGGAGATTCCCATATTTAACTCCTTAGACATCTACTATTGCTGAAGAAAATGCACCCAGCAACCTTTCTCACTGTGCCACTCTTGCAGAATTCAGTGACAAAGCTCCCACAGGCTACTCTCAGCTCAAAACCTCACACTGCAGGTTTGTCTGCTCATCCCAGTTCCACTAACTTTGCCTGCAACAGCCCTCCTGCAGCCACCACCAGAGTGACTGGAGGCATAAGGCTCTTTGGTGACTTCCCTAAAAATAACAGTTCCCTTCCCTTTAAAAATGTTTTTCACTTAGCCTGCATCTGCCCAGATTCCATTACCCTTACACAGCCCATCTGCTCATGGTGAAATACCACCTCCCAAGTATCCTCCAAGTTTCCAGCTCCTCACCTGCACTGCCACACTGCCTTGCCTTCTGCCCACAACAGCTTGCAGGCAGCACTCAGACAAAATACTGAGATCCTCACAAAAGCTTGCCACATTTCATCTAGGCCTGTATGAGGAATTTCTCATGTGGGGGAATGTGGGGCTTGGGTTTTTTTTTTCTAGAGGGGAAGGAGGGAGAGCATATGAAAGAAAGGAAGGAAAAAGCCTAAAAGTAAAAAGCCCCTCTGGTCCTGGCAGCCGGTGTGATCGATGGTGGTGGATTTGCATGTACATTTCATTAATTTTTCAGCATGCATTTTATTTATCTATGCGCCATACATCTGCTGAAGTTTATATACTTGATAATATATAAATATAGACACACAGCAATCAATACGACATCCGCTTTGCAGAAGCTTCCATTAGGCAACCGCCCCCGTTNCATTTCCACAACCTGCTGCCTGGGCACCTTGTGCTGTTCAATCAGCTTCCGATTTTCATTAGCGGTGGAGCGTCAGTTCCCCCGGCCTCCAGCCTTCCCCATGCCAATCTCATTCACATCCATACATCCATGCAGGCCAGGGAACCACACCCGTGGTCAGCGGGCACCTGCCCTGTCATGGGGAGCCTCTTCTGCTCACCCTCCCCTTACTCCCAAGCCTCAAGTACTGAGATCCTGGGGCTGCCTCAAGCCTAAGGGACACCTCAGAGTACTCCCAGCCATCCCTGTCTTTCCAGCTGTTGGGTGGGATTTTCTCGGCAGGTGATGGGAGCAGAAGTGGGGACAGCACAGAGCCTCACCTGGGTCACAGACACTCCTGGGTACTCTCACACCAACTTCTTGTTCCCTTCCCCAGGTAAGCCAAAGCCAGGGCCTGACTGTCAGCGCTGGGCACCAGAATGAACCAAACACCCTCGATCCTGTGGCTGTCCATTTTCTCCACTCCAGTTTAACTCCATCATCCCATCATGTCTTCACTCTGTTGCGTGTGATATGTATGCGGGTGGGAGAGAAGGAGAGCACATCCAGACAATTCCCTGGAAGGAAACTCTCCAAGGAAGAGAGCTCTGCCCCCAGAGCCCTCTGAGACAAACAGAGTGCCCGGGCACACTGCTGCCCAGCTGAATTACCTCCTGCAACATGGCCTAGAATCTTATTAAGTGGCTTTGTAGCCAGGATCAAACTGCAGCTGCTGAGAGAAGCCTGGGTCAGTGTAAACTGCGGCCTGAATTCCCATTTTTATCTCGGTCAACTCTCTTAATTTCTCCTCAAAGGTTGGGAATTTGATGTGAACATCCAATCTGTCCCCATTGTATCTTTGTCTTGGGAAAAGCTCTTCTACACTCAATTTCTGACCTGTCACACACCTTGGGCACATCATTCCTCATGGAATATTTCTAGTCCCCCTTTCCATCCCAGTTTTCAACTCCATAGGAAGGAGTGTTTCTCATTATTGATTTATCTGTCTTCACTACAGTCTTTATCTCAAATTGGCTGGTCCATCTATAGCACAGCTTACCAACATCTGCAGTCTGGAACAAACACTTGGGAGCCACTCAAACTACTTTTTGTAACAGCCAGGCAGCACACCATGTAAGACAAAAACTGTAGTGTGGAAGTGCCTTGCATCACAAGGAAATACAACTGGGAAATTTATTTTAAAAGAGTAACTGTTCCTATTATTATTATAACTGGCTACAAGCAAATCAGTGCAAAGCCTGAGGAAATTTATAAAAGCTTTCTCCCTGATTTAGGCTGGGAAAAGAGATATTTTCACAGGAAAGAAAGTATGGGAAGGTATGTGAGAGCAGAGCAAAGAAATTAAAGCCCAAGTGACGGATTTCCAGGGGACAGGTCTGAATCATGAGTACACCTTTCCTGGCTGACGAAGGAGCCACACTACCTCTTTAACAACCCACTGAACCTGCACAGCTCAAACCTTCACTCTCCCAAATCCCAGCCTGGCACATTGCTCTCCTCAAGCAGGATGTCACTGGCTCATGTTGACATACAAGTGGTGGGTTTGGCAGCAGACCCTGCCCCGTGCAGGGGCCGCGGCTTCCTCACTGCAGCCTGTCCTCGGCACTCTGAGATGGTCACAGGCACCCAAACCTCAACTTCTCCACCATGAACCCCTCACCTATGTCCTAACAGCCTTCCTTCCCAGCTGCATCCCACTCCATGCGGCAAATGCCATTCAGCTAGTGGTCAAGAGGAGGTTTGCAAAGGGGAGAGAGACTGAAAATAAATAAAAGGATGTCTGTGCCTTTAAAAGAATTTTCATTTATAGGCTCTTTTCCTCTTCCACCATTTCAGTGATCTATATGCAAATATGCTAATGAATGCAAATTAAGACACCACTTTTAGTCCCAATTTAATAGAAAGCATTAAAATACCTTTTTTTTTTTCCCCCAAAAACTCCATATGCATGAAGGAAAAGCTTTTTCAAATTTATTTTATTTATTTTTAAATTTTTAAACTTTTTTTAAAAGTCACATTCAGCAGCAAACACACCATCAAAGTGCTGGAGACAAGGAGGGGAAATCTGACTGACATTTCCAGGTGCCAATTACTAAGATCTTGTTCTTCTGGGAAGACTGTAAATTAATTTCTTCTATTTTTTAGAAGAAGATATTAATAGTGATGGTTCAGCTATGCTGTTCTTACTCTGAGTCTCCCCCACACCTCAAACAGTATAAACCCAGTGTGGAAGGAAGCCCATCACATCCATAAAGATGTTATATTGTGTGTTAGGTTACACTCACTTTCTGGAGGGGCAGGTGTGGAAAAGCACATGCACATCATCCTGGGAGCGATGCACACACACATCATCCTGGCTCTGCGGGAGGGACGCATCCTGACCGCGAGCCGTAATTAAAGCCTGGTACTTGGAGGGGCTGCGGATAGCATTAAAAACTGACACTATTGCCACAGGATCTCCCAGCTACCCACTTCCAGAGAAGTCTCCATCCCAACATCAGCCTTCCCAGCCTGTTCAAAATCTGCTTAGCTTAGTTGAGTGAGCAAAAACCTCCAAAACCCAACAGATGCAATGCTAGATTATGATAGCAATGCTGCAAAAGTCTACAGGAAAATAAACTATGACTCACCTTTTTTAAAGTATTTTAAATACAAATTTTTCCACTCAAGCAAAATCACAGTTTTTACCAAAACTTTTGAGATGAAAAATGTAAACGGAGAAACAGTGAAACCTTTCACAAATATGAAGTAATTCTGTATAGTTGTTCATGTACAGAAAGAAACACCATTTTCCTATAAGTAATTAATTAGGCTGTTTTCTAAATGAAAACTTTCTGCACTTACCACCTTGTCACCTACCACCATAATTTCATTTTATTTTAAAGTCTAACACTCAAAATTGTGTAAAATCTGAATGGTTGCCTCCATTTTACTGAAAGCAAATTTACACATATTTATACATACATTTTAATTGAGAAGCAGGAAATTGCTCTTCACCCAGCCGTACCTGCTGCACAGCCCCTTATCCCAGCACTGCACACCCAGTGTCACAAGGCCTAAGCAGAGAACAAAAGCACGCAGACTCCACTCTGCTGACTGGGTTTTATCTGTGGTAATTTTACCTCCTCCACAAGGCAATAGGCCAGACTCTTTTTGCAGAAACACTAGAGTAAATCAAGATCAAAGCCTCCCCTAAGGATAATGGTACTGTTACTCAGGGATTTACACAGCTTGGGCATGGATGAGAATCCCATCCCTGCACAGACCAGCAGGCCCTACCCCACACTGCCTTGCTGAATGCCCTTCGAAATGCCTAGTGCATGGCTCTTCCAAGTGAAAACTGTGTTAACAATGATTCATAGGCAGAACAGGCAACTGGCTGCATGACAACACTTCTTCCTAGATGAGACTAGGGAAAATCATTCCATCCACTCCAGCACTCCCTGTGCCAGCTGAATGCCTGTGCTACCGACAGGGACCCTGCTGCCGGCTCCACTCTGATGCCAAGGTGGCCACTCACCTGGTGGCACAAGCAGAGCAGATTTCCTTACCTGACCTGGATGGCAAGAAGACGACCAGGGACCCATTGGCTCCAGGAGCCAGAGCGAAGCAGCTGACAGTCTGCCTTGCACAGGGCCGATGCAGTGATGCCGGACACACCTCATGCCAGGGGTGCCAATCCCTGGCGCATCTCCAGCTCTCTGCCCACCTTAGGTGTTTGCCCAGGGCCTCTGGCTCCCCTTGGCAAGGGGCCCTTTCACTGGGGTATGCTCCAGGGCTCTCCCCCAGCCCCTGTGGCACAGCCTGGGTGACGGACATGGCTGCTTCACCCAGGGACAGCAATCACCCTCTTGGCTTAGAGTTTGCTGCATTTCTTCTCCCCACAAAGCGCATTGCAGGCAACATGAAAGCACAAAGTGCATAAACAGGCTCCTCTGACATGATTGGGCACATCTCTCAATGTTTATGGCAGAGAACAGATATTTAGATATTTACAGGGAATATCTTTTGTCAGTGCCAAAACCATAGGTTTTGCTGTCAGAAAAAACAAACACAAGCATCGAAACTTGCCTTCAAATGGAAATCTGCACAGGAGAAAGTGATTTCCCCATAAAACCAGTTTTATTAGATGCACATATCTAATTATTTGTACCAAGTGCTGGCTTACCAAGTATTTTCCATGCAACTTTTAGATCATGTGTTGGAGTCTTTATAGAAAAAGACCTATGTATCTACATATATGTGATGAACCTGATTTGAATGCCATCTGAAATATTTTTCCTTTTTATTATTTTTCCTGTTTTTTTAAAAAAATCAAGATTAAAAAAAAAAAAAAAAGGAAGAAATTGTCTCTCACTTAGTAGGAATTTACCTGGTTCTGAACAACTCCCACTCCAGTAAAGTTACTAATGAGACATTTGCACCTCTGAATTTTCCAGCAGGCTATTTTCCTTGATCACTTTTCTAACATCTTTTCAGTGCTCTTCTTGTAATTTTGTAAATGCACGTTCATGAAAAACACATTCCAAATACACTCAAGACTCACCACAGCCCATCCCGCCAAAGACCAGAATTAATGAAATCAGCAAACATCACAAACACTACATATAAAACTCATATGTAATACACAGAGTGTGTATCCTAAAACACACACAAAATCCTTATGACTCAAGCCCAGACTCCTACACTGGGCTCACACAAGGAAAAATGTACACAAATCTACATACATACTATCTACACACTATAGAGGTACGTGCCCACACAACAAACACCAAGCCAGAATAAAAGCACACACAAACAGCTTGATAAACACACACACCTCATCCATACATACATTACCTACCCAAACCACAAAAAACAGAGCCTAAATATAAACTCCTCCCCAACAATACACAAACATCCCCCAAAAACATACCACGCACACCCAACGCCTGCCAAGTGTACACAAATACACACAGCAAATACCTGCTTCAAAACATATAACTCATCAGAGGCAGCCCACTAACTACAGAAAAAAGGAGCTCAATGTGTATATTTAAAGGTTCAACACCTTATGTCAGCTTTTCCTTTCTAAAGAGCAGGGAAGATGAGATAGACAGACGGACAGAGGGGAAGAAGAGAGTAGGCAGGAGGCAATAGGGAGGAGGAAAATGGAAGCTGACTTGTGGGGAAGGATATGGATCAGGCTGTCATCTGGAGACCCATCTTCATCCAGAATTAATGCACTAAAGTTCTTTGGTTTTACTCTAAATGATTTTAAAGAGACAGCAAAAGCTGTGCCCTGGCTGCCAGGCACATGGGTACCCCAGCTGGCTCAAGGACTTGGGAATCGAAAAGGGAGAAGGTCCAGCATTTTGGGACTAAGCTGGAGAGCCTGAGCACACACCGAAGAACCTAAGCTGGAAGGAGGGAGGTTATTTTTAAGACTGCTACAACATGTTCTGAAAAGTTTAACCTGTAACCTCACTGCAAGTGCTCAACAGGGAGCAGGATGAGAGGGAAGTGTAGACTTACACCACTACCAGCAGCTTCTGTCCTAGTGCTGTGGGAGAGGGATCAGCACTGGGATCCCTGCTCCGACCCACGGGAAGGCATTGGCTCTGCAGAGCAGCTGGAGAGAGCTGCAGAACACCGCGGGGAGGGCCAGCACAGCAGGTCCCCATTCTGCTCAGCTCTGCCATGAAGCGCGGATCAGACAGGAACTCTCTGAGGCACTGGAGCAAGGATGCAGAGAGGAAGATACTGTGGGGAGAGCAAAACCTGTCACCACTTTGGAGGGGCACGTTGTGGCAGCCCAGGCGGGGCAGCAAGGCCAGCAACACGGTGGGCTAATGTTGGGAGTTGTCCTGGGAATGGCGCCCGGCGCCAGCCAGGGGAGGCCTCACAGTGACATAGGGAAGAGCAACCCTCACTCACGTTCTCTGTGCCCCTCAAATCACATGCTGTCCTCAGGACAGAGCTCTGGAGGAATGGTATGAGCTGCATGCTGACCCCCCCCTTATCACCTCCCTCAAGGGAATCAATACATCCTTACCTCCAACTCCCATATCCCCGGGGGGATGCTATGGCTGGGGCGGGGGAGGAAGAACTGAGAGCGAACAACAGCAACAGGAACAGAGTTGAGCCATTTCAATTATTCATATGCCAGATGGATTCTTTTCCTGCCCTTCTTTTTTTTTTTTTTTTTTTTTNCCTTTTTTTTTTTTTTTTTTTTTTTTTTTTGGCTACAAAAATGAAAAAACAGGGAGAGCACCGATGTTTGGGGAGTGACGGGAGGAAAACATATTTTCCCCAAAACAAAGTGCAGAAAAGAGAGGGGAAAGCCCCAGCATACCCAGCTCTGTGTGAGGAGACCACAGAGAGTGCAAATTTCCACTCATGGGGGAGCTTAGAAATGACTGATCTTTTATTTTATGTCCACAGAGCAAAAGAGAAGGAGAAAGTACACCAAAAAAGTAAGAGAAAGGGGGAGAGAGAGAGAGAGAGAGAGAGAGAAAGAAGGATGGTGACACAGAGAGAAAGGGATGAGGAATGAGAGAGAGAGAAACAGCAGAGAGAGGGAGGGGGGCAGGCAGAAGAGGGCTTTGACCTTCTGTGAAGGATATAAAAAATCCAGCAGCCTCAGGGGACACCCAACTATCTAGCATATTGCTGTTAAAATGTCTGCAAAATTTAATACACTTGGCATGCCATCTAATCAGTCCTGGGAAACCACGGTTTCCCTCCCTCCTGCACTCCAACTGTCTGAGACCTCCACCATTTGGGCATGAGGTTGGGTATTTTCTACAGATGACAGGAAGCTTGGCGTATGGTAGGTTGGAGGCTTTAATTTTTGTTATATTTGCTTCTTTTTTTTTCTCTTTTTTTGAGCGAAACTGTCATTTTCCCTTTTAAAACAAAGTTTGTACAGATCCCTGCATGCTGCTGGATGCGCAGGGTGAAAGTGCCTGGTGCAGCATGTGCAGGCACATGATTGTGCATGTACACAGACAGGATGGGTGGGAGAGAATGAATGGATGGATGGATGGATGCATGGATGGATGGATGGATGGATGGAGAGGAAGCAGTGGCACCCCCACTGCCTGGCTGGTGCCAATGGGAGCATGCACGGCGGTGCCGACACAGCTGCCAGCACTGGCGTGTGTGTGCAGGCACTGCAGGTGTGCTCCCCCAGCATGCCAAAGCTCATGCACGCCTGCCTGGTGTGGGCACACTCACAACAGGGAATGGGCTGGGGGACGGGGGAGCGAGGGAGGGTGAAACCAGCCTGAGGATGGGGTGGCACTTTGGTGCCAACACTCCTTATTGAAAGGGACAGCTGCCTACACCACGACACAACAGTAAAGGAAATATCTCTTGGGGAAAACAAGAACAAAAAAGCCCCAATCCTCAAAACAACAAATATATCCAACACCTTTTACCCCGGCAGGAGCTAAGGGGGTTACAGGACTCCAAAATAGGTGGGCAAAGAGTTTCCAAGATGAGTGGGAGAAGGTTACCCTGTTCACTACATGGGGACAGGGGTGGAGGAGCCAGTGAAGAGTGAGGTGCATCATGTGCTTTCAGCTGTGCCAAGACAGTTGGCAAAGAGCTCAAAATAAGAAAGACCAGGCCCTTCAGGACAGGAGGCCGATGCCTCCAGTTGAGTGTGCAGGGTTATGACCTTGGTCATTCAAAGTGGAATCCCTGGCAGGTGAGGACTGGCACCAGCTCTAAGAGCAGAACATGGGCTCTCAGATAACAAAGAGGTGGTGCAGGGTCCTGGTGCAGGTGAGTCCTGGGCCAGGTGATTCAGGCATGTGGGCAACCTGCCACCTAGACAGCCCCATGGACCATGAAGGGAACACAGGAGCCCATGGCCCTTCTCAATGTGAGGAAAGGGACAGATGTGCTTAGGTGCCAGGCAAGAAGGGAACTGAGTCCACGAAAACCCTGAGACACCGGAGCAGAACAGGCACAGCTGCTTACAGACAAGCTGGTCTTGCAGTTCAGGTTCTTCCCAGCCCACTGGGACTATGTCATGGGAAAACTGCTGCACAGAGGGAAGTCTCTGCAACTTGGAACAAGCAGGGCCCATGGCCCTCTGAAGATGGGGCAAAAAAGCTCCTGGGTCCTCCTTTTCTCTGCAGAACAAGGGGCTTGGTGAGAGTGAAGGTGGAGAAGAAAGCATAGCGGCAGTGGACAGCATTGGGAAGAATTATCAGTGAAGGAAAAGAAGGTGGCACAGAGCCATGGATGGGATAGGAAAGGGCATAGATTCACAGGGCTACAGAGAAATTTCAAACCAAGACATGGGCCCCAGCTCAATCAAAACTTTGTTCAGTAAAAAAGTTAATTGCTGAGGAACCAAATAAAAGAAACCCCACAGGCTGAAAACTGCTCAGAGTCTTTAATTAGCCAAAAAAATGAAAATGGTTACAGGAAAATGAGAGTGTAAGAGGGGATCCTGAGGGAGTACTTATGCTACTCCCCCTTCTCTCCTTCATCACCAAACAGCCCAATGTAGGCCCATGGTAGCAGCCTCTTTGATAGCAGATTTGGGAAAAGCATTTGGGGTCGGTTGCTTTTTACTGTCCAGAAGATAAGAGCCCCAGCCAGTCAAACTCTGATTTGAATCAGGCATCTAGTAAGTCCAGGGGTTCCAGAGCCTTCTCTTCTGTTCAACCCCACACCACTGCCTGCCAGAAAGGCAGGGAATGCTCTCCCCTGTTTGCATTGGCACAGCTAGTTCTTTGGCCCCCTTAGGGCCAAGTAAAATTAATTACCGCTGGGGCATAATCCCCCTCCCCTCAGAAAAAAACAACCCCCCCAAAAAAAATCCCCGATAAACCACCACCACCACCACCACCACCACCACCACCACCACCACCACCACCACCACCACCACCACTACCACAAAAACAACAACAAAAGAAAGAAGTTCCAGGTTGGAAAGCAGCTTGTTCTTTAACGAGCGAAAGGATCATCCATATAAATCTACCCATTCCTGCTAAATTCCACCAAAAAATTCACAGGTCTTCCTAACCCCTACACAGGCTGGCAACTGTCTGAACAGCCACATTCCCAAGTGCCCAGTAACTTGCCGGCCATTTCTTCTATTGCTTTAAGAAGAAAGCAAAGTGAAGATGAGAGAATAAGTGCCTGAGTGGTTTAGCTCTTCTGCTACCCCCACACACAGTTCACACCTTGCCCCTTAATTCCTGCCCAAGGCACCTGGACTGGGTTTGGCATCTCACCCACACAATTCTCCTCACTCTCCCTTCTGCAAAAGGCACACAGTTTCTGGAGTGAAAGCTCTCCATTCCATACAGGCAACACAGAGACTCAGTCTATGCCCATGTGGGACAAAAGAAGGACACAACCTGGAATCAGGGAGCAAGAGCCAACAGCCCCGGTATATGACCTGTGAATGGCACTGGAATATGTGACCATCCCTCGGAGCTGGTTATGGATCCTGCAGTCATCCAAGCTAAGAGCTTTCCCAGAATAATGATTTAATGCATAAAAATAAATAATAATAAAAGAAAGACTCTCAAGAACAGCATACATGATAAAATGACACCTTACAGAGGAAACATCCAGCCCATCCTGATTTCCAGGCTGATTCCACCCTGCTCCAGCCTACCCCCTCTCCTGGGGCCTATCTAGCTGGGAAATCGCAGACAATCAGGGAGGCTGTTCCGACCAATTTCCTTCAGGGGACCTGCAACTTCCTCCTGGGACTGTCCTCCTGCTGGCTTATTACTGCCTCACAGAAGAAAGTGAGGGCCACAATCTTCCCCAGAACTGGCTCTACCTTTGCTCTTCTCTCTGAGGCAGCACTGAGGGTCACAAATCTGACACACAGGGTTTGGACAGAGGTAGTGAAGTGGAGGAGGGCTTGAGAAATGAGACTGGTAATGGTAGGAAACAGGGTAAACACAGGCATTATGCAAAGAGGGAGAAGGAGGGAGGTACTCCAGGAGGCTGTAAATTCATATTTGTAATTACTTCCTCATGTTTTTCAGCACTCCTCAGTCAAGTTTGATTAAAATTCCTTCCAAGGGAAGACACTCCATAGAGGGAGCTGCAATGGAACAGGCAGCTCATGGAGTTTGCAGAATTGCTGGGGTGGGCGCTAAGAACAGTCATTTGAGAGCTGGGTACGGATCAGCTTCCCCCTCAACATGGCTCCATGCCCTGTGGGAAGCCACACTTTGGACACAGACCACCACTTCAGGTCTGCCTGTTCTCGTACTATCAGCGTATGAAATAGGACATGGCTCCCTCCTCCTTCAGACACAGAGCTGATGTGAGACAGCTTCCATAATAACCTTCCAAAGCGGCAGAGAGTGTCCTCGCAGAAGCATGTAACAACTTCCTATGAAACATATGCCTCAGCAGATGGGGGAAGCTTAGGCTTCCTTCCACCCAAGAGTACCTTACACAGGGGCTACTCTTCTCCACAGTGAAAAGCAGGGCTAGAGACATCACATCCTTGTTTGGTTATTCAGGAGAGAGAAAGCCCAAGATCTGGCAGGTGACAATAATTCATGTGTAACAGAGATCCTTCCAAAAGAATGAAAAGGAGGCATAATAACAGAGAAGAACTAAGGGAGAGGCCACTTCTGTCACCTTCAGTCCTCAGCAGCCTTGACACCATCCTTACTGGCACCAGCTGTCACTGGGCAGGGGTGGTCTTCCCAGTGGACAGGACTGTTTAATAAAGTTCCCTCAGGGCTAGTTTTTCCAGGAATGGCTTCAGGGTGAAAAGCTCAAAGGCTCAGAAACCCTACCCTTGCCACCTCACAGTTACTAATTGTGCAGGGTATTTCTGCCCGATCCATTCCATCTCTCTGCTGGCTATAGGAATCTCTATTGCCTAGAGTTAAGCAGATCCCAGCTTTCTGTGTCCTCTCTGTATTCTCTGTCCATCTACAGTCAAGATGTTCATCCAGTGCTACAGCCAACTCCCATGCTGCATCTCACTCTCTGAGTCCTTCCAAGCCCCTGGAAGAAAGGGTTTGAGTACAGCCAATTCTCCCTGCAGGAAGGGATGCCTGAGGATCAGGGCTGGAAACACAGAAGGTAAGCAGTATCAGGGGCTTTTTACTTATCCTTGATGCTGTGGCAAGAGTGAGATGAAGAGATGCTGCTGAAGAGCAGCCTCTGAGTTCCCTTTGTGGCTCTGGGGAAATCATGATTATCCTGATGCCTGGTTTCTTTCCCTTCTCTTCCCCTCCCCTCCCTACTCTGAATAACCGAGCATCTTAGTGCTCATGTGAGGTAAGGGACAGACCCTGTGAAAATCATCTGAACGGGAACAGGCAGGTTCTGATGAGCTTCCTCTCCTACATGCCTCTCCCAGGGCACACACTTCACAGTTCAACTAACCAAGAGACACGTGACCCATGATACTGCCCATGCTGGCATGCAAACAAATGATAAAGCACCCTGCCTTGTGTTCTGGTTCTGGTTGCTCTCCATCATATGCAAGACATGGATCATGGAGGTGACTCCAGCCAGCTCTGCAATCTTTTTGTGCTTCCTTCCAATCGAACCGCTTGGTGTGTGTCAGAAGGAACTAAGGATGAGGAGAGGAGAGGAGAGGAGAGGAGAGGAGAGAGCAGAAAGATCCCAGCTGCACCTCAAATCCCACATTCAGGACTACCGCTGTCCCTAGAAGAGAAGTGCAGAAAATTGTGTTTGATGCCAACTCAGACATGATCAGGCTGGGGAAGAGGGCTCGTTCTCCATGAAAACCCTTGCATAGATGCAAGCTGAGAGGTCAGTACATCAGTCCACAGCAGTGAGACCACAGAGTTACTGTCTAAAACCTGCAAACACTGCAGCCTAAGCCAGTAAAGCACATGCAGTCAGAGCAACACAGATGAGCATGACTAACTGGAGAGCTGCCCAGTCTTTGGGATGCATGCCATCAAGGCATGGCTACGTGGGCAGTAGGGGACAGGAGCATGCCCAGGACTTGATGTTGCCCTGCTGCCTCTGGAATAACATGCCTGGGATGGAGGCTGCACCTGCTGCTGAGTACACACTGGATGTAGGAGAGTGGGGGGACACAATTGCCCTGGGAGGAGGGCAGTGTGTCTGGATGCAAAGGAGGCAGCAGCTTCTGGTGCATGGCAGGAGTGTGATGAAGCAAGGCAAAGCCCTGCACCATGTCCACCTCAATGGAAAAGGGCCCAAGATGTGTATGGAGAGGGGAACCTCTCTGAGAAACCTGGAGGTGTTTTGAGGGGGGCCTCCAACTCCAAACTCATCCAAGTTTCTGAGTTAAGTAATTGACTGTTGAAAAAATGAGCAGGAAGAGCAATAAAAGAGCCTTTTTACTAAGGGTGAGGCAGAAGTATAGGAAGTAATTTCTCAGAATAAGGAGTTGGGGGCAAACAAAAACAGAAAATAAAAATAATAAACTGATTGACAAGCTTACAAGAAAAGCCACATTTTTAACATTCTTAATCCCTAGAATAAACACACAGGGAAGACTGAGGACAGGGCTGGCTGCCCTCAGACATCACTGGAAGAGACTCGGTTTGGTGCAAGCAAGAGATGCTATGCTGGTAGCTGTTGTGGATGGTCCTGCCCAAGCCAGCAGAGGTGTGTGAAAGAGCGTAGGGAAAACAGAGGAGAGGACACTAAAATCAAAGGCAAACACTCCCTTGAATTTTCAGTCTCTCTGCTTTTTTTTTTGTTTTTTGTTGGTTTTTTTTTGTTTTATGTTCTCTATACTACTGCTGTTTTAACACAATCAAAATTACACTAGAAACACAACCAAATGAGTCCCACCCAACAACAGAAATAAACAGTACTTTGAGAAATCTACATCTTCCCACCCCAGTCAGCTGCCTTAGGAAGAACCAAATTATTTGACATGGTGTGCCCCCACCCCCTGCCTTCATCTGATTACCATCTACCCCTAAAACATCCTTCAAATTTCTCCAGAATAGCAGGAGTTAAAAGGCTGGTTTGAGTGGCAGAGACACATTTAGGAAGGGATTGAATTTGTGCGTGGTACAGCCCCACTCCCTGTTTATTAATAAGTTATTTATCACTGGTGTTGCTTTTAATGCCATTTTGGCTTAATGCTGTTAATGAAATATAAATACCCGCACTAATGATGTTGGTCAGGAGCAGTGTGGGCCACTGGCAGCTTTGCAGGAGGGATGCCAAACCATGGCTGTGTGCATGAGAGGCTGCAATGGTGCGACTGCCAGCCCAGCCTCCAGAAGAGTTTCCCCACATTCTCCCACTACAAGACTGCCCAAGCACAGCAGGACGAGGAGGGATGGGATGGTGCAGTGCTGGCAAGAGACTTCCAGACCACTCTGACAGCACCAGCCCAAGCAAGTGCCACCCAGGAAGGTGGCTCACAGTCACAGTTCAGCTCCAGCATGGCACAGGACTGCTCCCTCTCCACTCCCTGCCTTTGGAGACCACAAGAAGAAGCCATCCCAGCCTGAAACGTCTGTGTGGGGGACCCTGCAAGCTGCAAGGTAGCTCTCTAGATGTAAATATGTAGAAGTAGTCAGATGAGTTTTGTTTGCTTAATGCAGTTGCTCCACTGGAAAAGCAATCTGCCAGCTTTGCACTATACTCCCCCAGGGCAGCATCAACAGGATCCTAATAACCCTTTAGCAAAGAGGCGTTCACAGCGACCACCTCAGGGCTGCTTGTGGCTCACGCTGGGCTGGCCGTGGGGCCTTGGGCTGGCTCCAGGCCGTGGGGTGGGGTGAGGTGGGGTGGGGTAGGGCAGGAGGAGCTCACCTGGCTCCTGGGACAGCTGGCCACTGCACAGCCATTGCCTTGCTCCCCAGCCCTGTGCTGCCCTGGGTGTGCTGCAGGCTAGGTGGGGATGATGGAAATAAAGGAATCTTCTATCCTTGCAAGGAACAATGCCAAAAGCTTGGCCTTTGGCAAGTGCTCAGGGGTTTGCTCTGGCTCTGCAGAGAGGGCTCACACAGGGCCCTCTCCATTATCTTGTGTCTAGCACCGTCATGGGGCAGGGATTACACATCTCCTAAGACAGCTTTTGGAAATCCCATCTTGCATTACCGTTTGCATTAGAGCAGCCCCCAGAGAGAGCTGAGGCCTGGGCACGCTCTCAGAAAGAACTGTGGGCCAGGAGAGGTTTCAAGGCACCGGAAGAGACTGGTATGGAAAGGCAAACCAGCTTTGGGACTGGGCAGTGGAAGAGGCAGGGGAAAACCTATGCCCAAGGCCACTGCCCTGCCCAGCAGGAACAACAGTTCCTGAAATCAGAAGAGAATCTGAAATGGACCTTCACCACCAGGAAGTTCGAGACCTCTACAAGGCTGCAGAAAAAAACCAAGCACTTTCTCCAGGAGCAAACTCCAAACCTCGCAATCACCTGAAGACTCCATGAGGAGGCAAATTTGGAGAAGAAAATAAATCACACTGTCTTGAGACAGCTCTCGTGATAGTCATTTTGTCTTGATCCAAGTTGACCTTCTCCACTAATCCTATTTAACAAGTAGGGAAACAAAGCGTTCCTCCACAGGAAGCCTAACTGAATGGGAGGACTAAGTGCAGAGGATGACCAAGACTCCCTTACCCACTGACCTCTCCCAGGCCAAGGGCACCACAGCCCCTGTGCTCTGCGATCAAAAGAGGTGGCCTCTGCCACAAGAGTCAACCCATTATCTGTTTGCATGAACTGCAAAAAGATGCATCTCTCTTCCTCCCAATCCCTGTCAACACCCCTTTTTCTTTCACTTTGCTGTCTCCATCTTCCTCTCTCCCACGTATCCAGTGCAGAGGAAGCTACAACTGGTCTGTACTGGGAACTCTCCTAGTGTCCCCTGCCACTGGGAGCACCATCAATTTACACTGTTCCTTTAAGACGTTATCTTTTAATTTGGTGCTTCCCCCTTTCCCCTCTTCAACTAACTGATTTATTAGTTTACATCTCATAAATTGTAACCCCTCACCTCCCCCTTCACCCTCCCAGGTGCCATAAATCCCCTTCAGGGCTTTGACACCCTTCCGCATGTGGTGCAACCCCCTGCCCCCCAAAGTCACCTCCGAGTCCCCAGGGAGCGCGGGGCTCATTTGCTGGGGGTTTGGTCTAGCTCGTCTCAGCAGCTAATCCCTTGGGTGGCTCCTGTCAGATTATTAATTAGCTAAAGCGGATCGGCCCTGGAACAACATGCGGTTGGACTTCAGATAAAACAGGATGGCAGAGGCTTGGCATGTAGCTCTTTAAAGGGACTTTGTCCCTTTTATTCTTTTGCCTTCTCTGGGAGTGGGGGGAAGGAGAGCAGGAGGAGATGGGCTGCTTCCATAGCTGCCCACAGCCCCCAGCAGTTTGTAACCCCAGTCACAGGGCCATGCTGTTCAGAGTGGAGCAAGCACAAACCTGGAGGTGCAGAGGACAGGAATGGCAGGTATCATCCCCATCCTCACCCTGTGGCAGCTAAAACTTTTCCACATGTTAGAAAAGATTTATGAACCTGTTCAGAAGCATGCAGCACTCAGCTGGGGGTGTCTCGCTGCTCCTCACTGCCACCTTGCCTCTGCTGTCCCTTGCCCTCTCATTGCTCCCTACAGAAAATCTGGTGTTCGTATCACCCCAAGAAACGAGGCAAAGTCTGTTCCAAGGGGCCATGGCCATCCTCATATTGAGAACAGGTATTTTAAACAAGAAGAAGACATCCAGTTTGTGTGGCAGGTTTTAAAGCTCCCTTTCTTGTCTTGGGCAGGATAAAGACTGACTGGTCTCATATGCATTACACTGGAAATCTGCAAGAAAGAGCTGGAACGAGAGTCAGCACAATGGATGCTGGGGAGCAGCTCACCTCCTTGCTCCCTTCCCACTTTGGATTGTTTTGACTCAAACCGATGAAGCTGAAATATCGAGTCACAACGGCACTAAACTTCATTACAAGCTCTTAACACAGATTACTTAATAAAAACCAGGCTGCTTTAATTGCTTTTCCCCCATTAGCATTTCTGGAGAAGAAAATTCTGATTAATTTGAAGAGGCACGTTTCCCCCACCCCTTGTGCTGGCCTGTGAACCAGACCTCCTTCCCACACCACACTATCCAGAGGAGCATCCCAGAGAGAGTAAACTGCACCCAAATCCACGTGACTCTGAAAAACAAAGGAACTAAGAGCCTGGATGAACAGATGGGAGTAATGGTGTGGAGCAAACAAGGGGAAGAAAAATCTCCCCTCCTTTCTTATGAACCCATAAAAAGTGGCACGGGAGAATGAGGAAGAAGTGGGTAGAAGAGGATAATGGGAGAACAGCCAGTGTGGCATGGTTTAAAGAGCAAGGACAGAAGTTGGTAGGTGACTGATTTGGTGAGGTCCTGGGAAGCACCTTCACCTATCTCTGCAGCTGGGAAAGAAGTTGCAACTCTCTTTGGGGATCATTGTGTGGATTTTCAAAATTTGTACCAAAAGCCTGAGAGCTCAGTGTTCTCCAAATGCATGTGACATGGTCCCTGTTCCTTGTTCAGGCTCTGCTTGGATATTCGGTTCTAGGGAAGGATAACTGTACTCTCCTCCTGACAGGTCTCTCACAGGTTAGAAGCGCTAGGAAGTCAGGGAGAGGCAGGATAAGCACCCCTCATGGTCCAGCAGCTCCCTCCGGGCGTGGGAACGACAGGGATACAACAGCCTCATGGGCAAAGGAAGGAGCCTCTTGGGGAGAAAGCCAGAGCCCTGAGCTGAGCTGATACAGCAGAAGATGCCAAGCAGCTCTCCTCTCTTTATTCCTGGATCAGGCATCAAGGATGTCCAATTCCCAGTTCCTCAAATATGGGTGTTAGAGAGGACAAACCCCTCTGCTCCATACCATGTGTGACCAGCTCAGGTAGGATTTGCACTGTTCCACTGCCGGATAGCCCCAGGTAAAACAAGTACACAAAACAAAGTAATTCCTGGCTTTCAGAGCAACTGACTTCCGCTCCTGTTATAACTAGGCCTGGTGAGGGAGGATGGCAACCAGGTTCTTGAGTAGACTGTTCTCTAGGTCAGCATACTTCAGGGACATGGTAATCAAGTAGAAACTGCTCCCATGTGCCAACTCTTGTCAACCTTGTAATGCTACATGTTTTTCTTAAAGTCTGAGATCTTGCAAGTTATGTAAGATTTTTGCTTTGTACAACCCTGTGTACAGTGCTATCCCTCCCTCTGTTCTCCCACTTTCAGGGCACAGCAACCTGAAATGTGATCTGTGTGCATGCTGAACCATAGAAACCTTGGTATTATTAAGTCTTATAATTGCAGGGAGGAGGGGAGTAGCTTTTGACTTCTGAAAGGACAAGGCTAGCAATATTGTTTGCTCATTTTACTTTCAAACTCACCTTAGTCTGTCCTCTCCCCTTTTCTCTTGTATGTTCTATTAATGTACAGCTTAGACAAACTCAGCAAGAATCACAAGAAAGATACTGGGACAGATTGCAAACTGCCCTGGCAAAAATCAGGATAGTTCTGCTGATGGGAAATGCAGCTCTGGTGCATCAGCAGATGGCTTACCTGTGGCTCCTAATGGTTAATGTATAACTGCACTAATAGCAAAAAAGAGCCCCAGCTTTAATACATAATTCGTCAGAGGCAATATGCTAAAACAGCCTTTCCATATTCAGCTCAAGTAGTCAGATAAGCCTCACCTCCAGCACTGCCCATGGGCTGAGCACCAGCCCTGGAATGAGCCCCCAGCAGAAGACATCAGAGAACAGCTCTCATTCACTTTACATTATTTGTTCATTTTTAAAATTTTTTGGTTTTATCAACAGATTTCTAAGAACTACATTTTGAACATGCATTTCCCTTGAACACTCATGTACATACTTAGCACCGATTGTTCCAAGTGCTTTCCAACTGGTTTTCCTTGAGGAACTCTGCAGGTCAGCGTCCCTGTTGGCTGGAGAGCTGCCTGAGGGACAGACGGACGCTGTATGCACAGTGCCTACCAGAGCGGAACATGATCCTAAATGTTAATGAAACCCTGCAAAACGGCAGAGCACTTCTAGTACTTTTTTTAGCCAGCTGTTTCATCAGAGTACCACAGAACTTCTGCCTGCATCCCAGCTCAGAGAATTGCTGTTGGATCTAAGGATGGGAAGAAATACTGTTGGATGGTTAAAGGAATCAGGAGGTCTGGCTTCTCCTCCCAACCTGCTTCTGAGTCATTGTTAACATAAAATCAGGTTTGTTACATCAGTGAAGCTTGAGTAAATAAACCACGACTCATCACTGTGTTTTATTTTGCAATGTCTCCAGTGTCTCAGTGGGCTCCTCTCTACAAATAAACACAATTAATGATGAGTGCAATTGCAGGTATATGAGAAAAGAGAGAAATGAAAGTACCTGAACTGGTCTAAAACCTTTATGAAGAGCAGGGGAAAATCTCAGCTTTTTGGAGGATATTGATTTTCACAGGAAAGGCATATAAAAAAAAGGCAACCCTTACCTGCAGACAGTAAAAGACAAATGAGTCACGCCTGCAGGTCTGACAGAGCTGATGGGTAAAAATGATTGGGAAACATCCCAATCCCCACTGAGGAGCCAAGGCTGAAATCCTAATGCCACTGAAGTTTACAGTAAAAGTGGTGCTTGCTTCACTAGCAGCAGGATTTAACCTCCATAAATTTGACGTGTGAAGACAGAAGCCTTAGGCAGGAGATAGCCAACTTCATCAGCAGCGTTTCCAGGAGATTGAGGGCACCATGAATTCAGAAGAACGACTGAAGGTGACAGGGCAAGCAAGGTCCAAAACCACAAGGGCCTGGCCCAATCCTGTCTCCTCCACTACTGAACATCCCTTTATCCATCCAGTTTTTAGGGCAGGCTGGTCTGCAGCATGACAGTTGCCCAGGCAACTGCCAGCCCCCACTGAAGCCCTGAGCTTCTTTAGGGCTAAGCTGCTCCACATATCCACACACATGAGTCCTGGGCTTGCACCTAATTGCACCACAGGCTCTGTAGTCAGGCCTCGTTCAGCACTGGGAGGGATCCTGTTCAGCCAGCTTCCTCACTGCCAGAACACCTCTTCAGCTTCTGCTCCTCAGGCAACTATTCCCCCTCATGAGTAAGTGCAAAATCACCAGCTGCTGGGCACTGCAGGGCTTCTGGACTTTGGGCTGCCCTTACATTTGTTTTGAAACTGACTCATTCCATGTCTCTCAAGAGCCTTTTAAGTGTTCCCTCCTTGAACTCTGGAATCAAGGCCCTTTCCTGAACATCTCAGACCTTTCAACCTGCTTAGATCCCATTGGTGGACTTCACCCTCCATCAAGAGGTTATATGAACGTCTGCTCTTGTCCAAGTGAGGCAGGAGGTGCTCAGAACCTTAGTGGATCAGTCTTCAGTCCCATTCCCAGACCAGATATGGTAAGGACAGCTATAAGGCCGGCCAAGCACATGATCCTCTTTCCCCTCCTTTGACTTCCCCCCCATTCAGCTTTCCACAGCCGCCAACTAAACATCTGATCGAAGGCCTGGGGGAGGGAGTCAGAACTGTCCAGTCTGGTTATGAGTGAAGGTCATTGATCTAGCGCAGACCGGGGATGCGGAAAGCAGGGGAGGGAGGAAAAAACCCTCAGAGAGATAGAAGAGAGGGAGTGAGGCAGGCAGATGCAGCGCGGGAATAAGCGCAAGGGAAGGCAGCGGAAGTGGCTGAAACACAGTTTCACACTCCAAGACCCAAGGGCTGTTGTCAACCCGTCCTTCATGCTCACATCTTGTCACACTAGAGGTCAGGTCTCCCAAGCGTTCCTGGAGAGCTGAGCTAGCCCATATGGCAGGCAATATGTTAACAATATGGATCAGCTGCTCGTCAGGGCCCAAGCAGATGGATGTGACAACCCTGCTCTTACCCAGACAGGCTTTTAACATCTTCCCTCTCCTCTACTCAGCCCTGCCAGAAGAGCTCCACCTGGGAACTGTTGCCTCCAGCCTACCTGAACTGTGGGGCCACAGGTCAGGACAGCCAGCATGGAAATGTCTGCCTGGCTGTACCTGGATAGAAGCAAGCAGGGCAGAGAGCCCCATTCAGACCAGTGCTGGCAGGAACCAGGCCAAGCTTTTATCCAAGGATAGTGTGCTACAAATGGAAAGGCCTCGCAGATATGTGCTATTAACTCCCAAGCAGGGTGATACAGAAGATACTGTATTCAGATATATGTATATGGCATGTTACCACCAGATGCCACACATTACAGTCTAGACTGAGTTTTGTAACTGCCTGGGAAAATTTTCTCTCACAGACCACGTAATACATAAATAGATGCGTATTTTAATGGGCAAGTTAAACTCCTCCTGGCAAAAGCAGGCAAGTTGATTTCATACACAGGTGGGTAAATTTCCACAATGATTTTGCAAGGTTGTTTCATATTCCCCAGCCCAGCTCAGGATCTGAGCTGTCAGGGCTGGCTAGGCTGGCCCAGCTGCACTTCTGAGGAAGGCAGTGTTCCCACCTTGCTCCCTTCGCAGCTGTGCCCATGTGGTAATCCCAAGAAACTGAGCAAAAATAACACCATCAGTCCAAGCTAACCCCCAAATTTAGCTTTACTTTAGGATTTAAACAAGGGGGAATATTCTGTGAATTCAATACAGAGCAGATATTTCTAATCCCTTTCCCACACTTTTTAAAGCTTTTTTCCCCCCCCCCCCCTCCCAAAAAGAAAAAAACCCTACCCTTCATTAACGGAACAAGAAAACTCCCTCCAACACATAGCTCTAGGACTAAACAGCCAGCTTGTGCTTATAAACAGTGAAAAAGCAATCACAGCCTAGGGACAGGCTCTGGAGAACGTGCAAACAGCCTCTTTAGCCCAAAGTAAATTGAGCTTGTTTTGAAAGTAGAAGCCGTACAACTTGCTCCAGGGCTGAAGACTGGAACACAGGGATTTCTAGTCCAGAGCATGAGAGATCACAGAGCCACATGCCTGAAAGGCTAAATGCATCTCCTTCACTCCCGTCATGTTTGTAGAACTAGGGGGACCTCAGGAAACAGCTGGAGTCCAGGGAAATATTTCTACTGTCTCTAATGAGCTACTGTGCCTCAGGAAGGACACTCAGCAATGCACCCAGTAGGTACTGGAAGGAGACAAGAACCTGAAGTTTGCAAGAACCTGAACCTCAAGGATCATTTCAGCACTGAAAGAATTCCTGATGTATCAGTCTCCTCCTCTTACCTTCTTGTCTCAGGGGTTTTGCTCATCCCAGGTCCTGATGGACAAAGCAGGGTTTTCAGTATCAGGAGCTACACAAGCAGAAGCCAGTGACAGGGGACACAGGAAAAGTTCCCTGTGACGGAAAAACGACCTAGAACCTATAAGGCAACTTCCTCAGCAGACCTTTTCCCCCTGGATGTTGGACGTCTCTGGAGAGGCACACAAGGGTGTTTGGCGGAAAATTCACCTGCTGCAGTCAAACCGGACGATTTGTATGTTATTTGGTAAAACCTCAAGGCTCTTCATGTTCCTTTACCTTATTCCCTCAGGCAGAGCTCCTATTTGGGAAGCTCTCTCGCCTCTGGAGACCTGGAAAGATGTGCCATTGCTCTAAAAGGGGACAAAAGCACCAGAACAGCTCACACAGGGATAAAGGCCAGAGTTCCCTACATTAATAGTTCAAAACCAGGCTTTCCAAATAAAGCATGCCAGACCCTGGAGGTGTTTCAGCACTAGGAAGGTGTGGGAAGGCACAGCTCACTCCTATCCCATCCTGAAGAACACTCTTTACTGCAGGCTTACTGAAAGCACTAAGGTCTGTAGGCTCTGAACACACGGCAAAAACTAAACCCTGCTGAGCCTTAGAGATCATGGCTGTTGCTCTTTAGGATAGAGCACTCAGAACATGAGTAGATTCCCCTGTGCCAAACACAGCCAGCAATGGATGGGGATAGCTGGAGCCCCAGACCAACATCTGAGCCCTGTGACTTTTCTCATCACCTCTCTTGCAAAGCCAGTACAGTACCTCCACCCAGACCCTTCCAGTTCAGGCCTCATCTGCACCTGTGACTCACAACAGCTTTGGACATACTGCTTTGCCCAGGTGTCATTTATAGCATAGCAGCAAAAAATCGAGGAACATGATGATACACAATCCCCTCAGGCATGTCAGTTGCTGATCTTCATTCAGACATCATCAGCATTTAATGATGTCAAGCACAGTATGGCGATACCCCCTGACAACACTCTCTCCCTGACAGAGCACATGTGATGTCATGCAAAGGCCAGACACAGCAAGGATCCTCAGCCCCTTCTGCCCGCAGCAGTATGGCAGTGCCACCCGGTAATGTCCAAATCCACAACCCATTGAGAGGAAATATATTATCCCACTGTTGTGTCATACCTTTCTTTGCAGAGAAGCTGTGATGGCAGCCAAGCAGAGAAGAAAGTAAAACAGCTTTTAGAAATACAGAACCCCACCCCCTCACAACCGCTCTGAGTTACCCACCATGACCACAGACATCCTCAAACTTCTTTCGTGAAACAAGTCAATCAGAAACTGTCCCACACACTACTTACCCAGGGGACTCCAGTGCATACTACTTAGCTAATTGTTAATACTGCACAGCAGCTCATTAGGAAGAAGGAGGTGAAGAGAAGGAGCTGCTCTAAACCAGGACTCTGCTGTGTCAGCTGGGTGTCTGTGCAGAGATGGACAGTGATGGCAGGGGTAAACCCAGTCCTACTTGTAAGCCAGCCCAAGCCAAACCAACATCCCACCATGCATTTACCACTCAAACCACTGACTTCCAGCAGCTCTTTCAAACTTCATAGGCTTGAGATTTCCCAGTCACTGGAATGAAGGCTCTGGGGAGCCAAAATCACTCACTCCATTCCTGCTTCAGAGCAGTGTGATCACAGAACAAAAGCCAGTACCTTGCACTGAGAAGTCACAGGCTTGAAGGTCCATTCCAGTGTACAAAGCCAGGAGAGAAGTCAGGTGCTTTGTTTTGAAGGTGGTCTCAGGTGAAGACAGTGTGAATTAGACGGCCTCCCTTCACTTGTTGAAGTCTTTTTTCCCTGAGGAGAGTTTCAAAAGGAAATGAATATTCCTTACTGAGCAGCACCAGATTCAGGTGAATCATGAGCACAAGCAGTGACGCCAGCCTCAAATGCCGCAGCCACCCACAGACCTGAGCCCTTGGTCAAACACAACAGGCCACAAGGCAAAGCGTTTCACGCCCTGGTGAACACACTGCATCCCCATCTCCGTGTCTGCCATGTGTGGTACTAGCAACTCAAAAGCCAAGGTACAAACCACCCAAGTGACCATTCGGTGGGTCGCACACTCCAGCTTTCCCCAGAAAAAAATCCAGGTCGATCAGTGGCAGAAGCAGCCTATAGTACTATGCCTTACAGCAAAGAGCTTCCCCCCTGTAGCCAGCTGAGCATTCCTGCCCACAGGTGTCTGCACTGTCATCCCTCCTCTGGGGGGGAAGCCAGCAGCACAGAACGCCTTGTCCACCTCCACATCAAATCTCATGCCCAAAAATATTACACATACAACCAGGTGAGACAAAGGAGAATTATTATTTCCAGTTTAGTGAGGCTCACCATAATTGAATGACTTGTCAAAGCTCACTTGGCAAATCTGAGGCAGAATTAGAAACTACAACTAAACCTCTCAAATTTTGGTCCAAGAGCTGGACAGCAAAAGTCCTGTGCTCCTTGGATGCATACGCTACTTTTGCAACAGGTTTCACCCTTTTCCCTGCTCTCCCTAGACAGTTAACACAATTCCCTTCTACTTCCTGCATTGGAGGAAATGAACAAATGCACAGATTAAAACAAAAAGAACTTTCACCTTACTTACAAAATTATAAAATGTCTTAGCTCCAACCTTTGTCAGAAGCTTAGAAGCTTCAGGCTCTTCTATGAGGTGGGATTTGTAGACTGGAGGGTTTTTAGTTTTGGTGGTTTTTTTTAAATTTCCATCAGACAAAAATAAAAGAAGCAAAACAAAAGAGGGTTGTTGAGATTAACTTGTGATAGGTGTCAAGCCAAAGAAAATGGAGCCAAATAAGTCAGAACCCTGCAACCAGCAACCTTTGTGTCAATTTAAGCAAATATTGTGGCGTTTCCATGGCAATCCCTGTTTTGAATATCCACTACACTTGCTTTTTAAAGGGCTTTTCCTGTTTGAGTTTCAACTTCAAAACCTGTAAATATTTTCAGCCTTAAATACATCCCGACCTCCACCAGCCTCTGAAAGGAGATACTATCAATGCTCTGACATGAGGTCTGCTGTCTGCAGTACCCCAAAGCTGTGAAAATTTATGGCAAAGGCAGGTTAGCAAACCAGGATAGATGGAGACACCAGAGGCACGGCTGGCCCTTTGTCCCACTCTCAGTGCCAGCCCCCACAGCCGTAGGTACAGGAGCTCATTCCATGCTTTTCCGAAGGCGATGAGTGAAATGAGCCATCGCAAACATTCGGCACTGATAGCATCGGCGCAAGGCGAGCAGCAGGCAGCAGGTGTTCTGCCAGTCTCCCTCCATCCCACTCTGCCAGCTCAGGCCACCTCTGACTTGCCACTCCAGCAATTTCTGCTGGGAGGCTCTTCCTGTGACCCGCTCGGGGCCAGCTGCTTGCACAGCCCCGGTGCTGCCCCCTGCCCTGACCTGGCTCCCCCCTCTTCCCTCTCACCTGAGCTGAACTGAGGCTGTCAGTCACACTGATTTATGGGATGCTGCATCATGTGCAAGTGAGAATGAAGAGTCAACTTTGTCCTTACTTGCAACCTGGGCTAGGATGTAAATTCCCCAGCATCCTCAGCAGCACCCTGCAGGTCCCTGCTGCATTGCCCTATACTTGTCCCACTAACATAGGGCCCATGGGGAAAAATCCTGGGGAAGAAGCGGTGGTCAGGTGCTGGTGTCACTTGTCACATCTGAGCATCAAGAGCCTGCTGTGAGCCCTCTCCCCAAAGAATAAAGCTGCCCCTGCATCTAATGCTGGGGTGGGGTTTTTTTTGGCATGTATGGAGGGGCACAAAAACACCTTCTGCTGCACTTCAGAGACATGTGTAAGGAGTGTCATCCCCAAGCCCCCAAGTCTGAAAGCTTTGGCCTGTGCTGCTTGAATACAGTCCTTCCTAGCAGCCATGGGAGTGCACTGATTAATTCTGAGTTTCCTGCCTGCAATGGATTTGTGCCAGGGTTCTAATGTTAGCTTATTGTAATTTTTGGGAAGTCAATTTCCTTTGTTTTTGTTTTTGTTTTTTTTTTTATTTTTTTCTGGTGTGGTGTTTTTTCTTTTTTTTGGTTAGTTTGGTTTTTTGTTGTTGTTGTTTGTTTGTTTGTTTTGTTTTGAGGCTTTTTTTTTTTCCCCCTTGATTTTTCAGTTTGTTTGTTTGTTTGTTTAAGCTTTTTTTTGTCTTTTAAGTGCCAAAGTAGGAGCATGTGAATCAGCATCAGGGTAAGGCTATCCATTCATGGGCTGTAGCTTCCCAAAAGCATTTTATAGGCACCATGGTATAGCACAGAACAGCCATGGAAACAAACACCAAGTGACTTCAAAAGCTGTTACGCTGAATGCCTACAGAAGCAGCCTCCCAAGAGCAGTCCTGTCCTTGCGAAAACATCACTCCTCAGTCCTGACCACATCTTCTGCAATGCCGGGTGCTTCTCCACCAGCAGATGATGTGCAATACCTGCTGTCCTGGCCAGCTTCCAGCTCAGGTAATTACATCCTACAGGAGTTTCAGCTGGATATTTTATCCCTTCTTCACTTCCGGCCCTGAGCTGCTTCACCAGGAGTTGCTAAAACTCTATCCAGATCCTCCCCGGATGTAAGCACATGCCAGGGGCTGGAGGGAATTCTGTGCATCCCTACAGGTCCCAAGAGCCTGGTGTTTCACCAAACAACCTCTAAAATATGTGAAAGCATACCTTCTTGTGTACATCCCGTAACACCCCCACCTAAGAACAAGGTGCAGAGCTGGGAAAACAATTTCCCTACCACACCAGGAACCAACGATTTCTGCACACATGTGCTTAATGCTGCCCAACGGAGCGTGATTTGGGACATGGACACTGGCTCCTGTCGTTTGCTGAACGGGGAACTCTCCTTCCATCATCTCACAGGCTTGGCAAAACTAAAACTTGTGGTTGCAGTGGTGCGAGGCTGAAGCCACAGCCGCTGGTCTGCCTTTGCCAGCAGCATCACACACTGCAATGGATACAAGTGGTGTGTTGAACGTACAGGAAAAGACAGGCCAGGTTTCATTCTCATTCCATGAGACTGTGCCTAGGATCCACGACAGACCAGGTCAACAGGTGTCAGTGTCTCTGACCCCTCTCATCATGCTACCACTAAAATGCCATGAGCAGGAAACACTGGCAGGGCAACAATCTCACCAATCCCTGACAACATGTGCTCCAAAGTGCAGGCAAAGAGCCGGGTCCACCACCCTCCCAAGGGAGCTGTGCTTTGGCATTCGCCATGGCCATAAGGATTCAGAGCCCCTTCCAAGCTGTCCAAGACATTTGGAAATGACCCACTGACCCACCCTCCACTCAGGACAGCCCAGGAATCCCCAGGTTTGTAAGTGGGCTCTACCAAACCTTCTGTTTCATGCCCTTCCTCTTTCAGCAGATTCTGGACCAGATGCTCACCTGATGTAAAATCAGTGCAGTTTTGGCAGCTTTAGAGAAGTCATGCCAACTTAAACGAGTTGACGATCCGGCCCTCCAAGTTACTCGAGTTGCCAGTTCTTCCTTTAGATAATCCTGAGGGTGATTTCACAGCAAGCAGCAGCACAGGCCCAGCCAGCCTGGCAAGATCAGCTGTGTTTTTTTACATCCCCCCGCCGAGTCAGGCAGTCTGTGTCAGTCCCTGCTGTGAGACCCTGCTGCAGCAACACTGGGCCCATCCATATCTGCTTTGTGTACTGAGTTTCCTTCTCTCCGTTGCTTAATGAGAGATAGATACAGCACAGAGTAAATTACTCCAGGCTTTGGATCAAGGCTTTCTACTTGCTCTTTGCAGGAGAGTTCTTGCCCTTCACAGCAGTCTCATACTTTGCCAAGTATTTGGAGAGGGTGCTGGTCACTTGTCCAGCAGCAAAACCCAACCAGTTTAGGCTGACTGTGAAAGCAGCATGTCTTTATGAAGAAACCAGATACAGTCTTCCCCTCCCTCTACTCTCACCAGTCTCTGCCCCAAGAAACGTAAAGAGCCCATCACATTGCTGCCTGCCAGCTGGTGAGCGAGCAGCTACAAATCCCTTCTTCATCTCCAGTTCCACTGTTGTCCTGCCATCTATCCTCACCATGTCTTGACGTGAGACAAACAGGCAGTACAGGCACAGGGAACATGGCAAGGCTTCAGCAGGCACTGGATGCACAAGAAACTTCCATGCTCTGCCCTCACAAGTCCTTTGCTATCCCCTCAGAGCAATTTTCTAGGCAACAGTGTGGTTGCATTCCCTTCTCTATCTCCTAATAAATATCATGCTAAGCAAGATGAGTATCTTCTTCCCAGACCAAGCAGCATGACCCACTTTTTGAATCAGGGCACATGCAATTGGGCCCTGGAGTCCTGGACCCCTCCCAAAGCACAGAGATTTTGTAACAATTACAGCAAGAAGCAGAAGGAATAGCAAAGTAATAAGTGATCAAAGAGTGCAGTGGTGGAGTTGAAGCTGT
Source organism: Pardalotus punctatus (assembly GCA_013400915.1). Classification (NCBI taxonomy): domain Eukaryota; kingdom Metazoa; phylum Chordata; class Aves; order Passeriformes; family Pardalotidae; genus Pardalotus; species Pardalotus punctatus. The sequence continues at coordinate 78,681 of VZTX01028163.1, forward strand.
AGGGTAAGTACTACTCCTTGTCATCCTGTGCTCTGGCATTTTCCTAGGATACTGAGGCAAGAGCTGTGCGCACGTTCACACAGCATCTCTCCTCCACCACCCTACATTTCTCAAAAATAACAGGTCCAATTTCAAATTCTGGCTAATGGCTCAGGTAAGCCAACTGTTGCCCTCCCTGCACATCCACCCTGATTTTTCCCCTTTTCTTTTCCTGTCCCCACAGCAGAGCAGGAACACAGGATTCACATTCCGCCAGTGCTAATCCCCCCTTGCACAGACATACACGTACATACATATATCCTACCCTGCCCCAGAGACACCCCTGAGGCTTTCAACAAAGCAGCCATGCCCGGCGTCCCAGCATTGACACCTGGCTTGTGTACCAACTCCCAGTGGTCTGTGAACTTGCAGGGGTGTCACCACCTCTGTCCTCTTGCCCTCCAAGTCTCTTCTGACCCAGAGTTTCCAGACCTGTTGTTCATAGTGGGGAGGCTTGAGCTGGGGTCCTTTACAGGTGCAGTAAAACCAAAAGCTCCTGCAGAAGACTAGCACTTTGGGCCAAACCCAGCCTTGCTCACTAGAGAGGAGGTGGCTAGATCCCAATCCCATTGACACTACTTTCTTTGGAGATGCTCCATTTTTCCAAGGAACAGCTCTGTGCTTTCCCAGATGTAGTAGCTGGGGTCAGATTATGACCCAATGGGCGTGGAAAGCAATTAAAAGGAGGTGGAGTGAATGCCAGTAGTGCTTTCATTGCTTGAACCTGCAAAGAAAACTTCCCTCCCAGGGGAGCATTAAGTCTCCATGGCCAAAAGCATATAGAAAAATCCCATACCAAAGAAGACAACACGACAGTACCCAAACTGGTTCTTGGGCCATGCTCAGACCTTGGGGCACACAAACCCATGTGCCCAGGGGTGTTGGGACACCCACCAAAGGCTCACTCCCCTGAAAAGCTCAGCGGGAAATTCGCCTGAAGTGTTAACAGCAGAAGCCCAGCACCCCAAACAAGATGAGACCCCTTTGCTAGGGGACGCACGAACAGCAAAGACAGCACTCGCCCCAAATAAAGTCTGACAGACAGGAACGACAGGCAGGGAAAGGAACAGAGCTGCTGTCACATACTCAGGAATTCAGAGCTGGCTCTGGCTTCCAAACTCGCTCGCTGCCTACCTGCTAGGACACACCACCATCCAGCCAACAGCACAGAAACACACACTAATGGGGGCTCTGACCACCACCAACAGCTGCCTTTGATGTTTGACATGGTGAGATAAAGCAAAAGTAACTTTTGAAGGATTTCCATAACATTCTTTCTTTCCAGTTAAGTAAAATAATTTTTAAAAGAAACAGAAAAAGAAAGTCCTTTCACCCAAACTTCAGAGATAAAAAGAGAGGGAAAAAAATCTTCATCTTAATTCAAAATCCTATGTGATGTGTCGTGGCATGAAAATGTTTTTCACTGCATTTTTTCAGTGTGATCTCATGCACCCTGCAAATGGGGTACGCCCAAAACACCAGGTATTTTATGGGACACAAACAGAGCACAAACACACAATTAAAAAAAGAAATGGGATTGGTAAATATTTAAATTAATCTGAGCTGGCATCTGTGCAGCCTCCCCTCCCAGAGAGAGGGATGTTTGCAGCTTTGAAAAAATAGAAATGAATAACATGACCTTTTCCTTCATGTTTGTTAGCTCACTGCAGCTTGGTGGGTTGGGGCAGCCCAGACACCTCCCAAACGAAGTCCAGCAAGTGCAGGTTGGGCTGCTCTCCCTGCCTGCCTCCAGGGGTTTGAGGGGACAGAGCTGGTGGGGATAGAGCTGGTGGGGGGGAGTCGCTCCAACCTGTTTGGTGTCTCACTCCATGTTGTGCTTGGTTTGGTTATTTTTTTCTCTCCAGTTTAATTGTTGGAAGAGTTTATGAAGCTGTTTGCCAAAAAACAATCAACTCCAGGGAGCCAGCTTACACAAAAAGGGTGTGTCGCCCAATCGAGGCTGAGGAGCCATGGAAACTAACACCTTTTGCATTTGCCCAGGTGAAGCCAAAGCTTTGTGGATGTCTTGTGAAATCAGCAGAGATCTGCAAGGAAGTGAAACACGTACACGCAACTGTGCATTCAACACTGAGACCAGTGGTCCCACTTACCAGCACTGAAATCTCCCACAAGCAAGGGGGAATGTTCACACTTAAGAAAAGCTGGTTTATCTGACAGGTCACACAGACACACCAGTGAATGCACAAGGTTTTTCCAAGCACACCTGGAGCACCTGCATTCCTCCAGGCTGGCAGAGGCTCAGGCAGAGGCAGTATTGCCCAGCAGCACATGCAGAGTGCACTGGCAAAACTCACCCAAATGGCTGTGTGACCAAACGGGAATCTGCACATGGGTGAAAAAAGGGCACCCCTGCAGCACAGGCAAATGTCCCGAAAGCAGAGATCATGCCTTGGGTGCTCGTTCTGACCTGCAGGAGAGTACCCAGTGGTGGTGGCAGGCAGGGGATGGTGAGGGGAGAAGGGGTGTCTCCCCAGATTTCTCTGCAGCAGTGGGGTATGAGGACTGGGCCGTGGAGGACACCATGTCCAGATACAGATGAGCATTTGGGAGGGAGATGTTTGGCCTGTGGGTGGCTGGAGAGGGACCCTAGCTGCATTCTTCTCAGTCTTAGAAAAGAAAACAGAGAATTCCTCAGGAGCACTGGCTGCTGGCCTGACTGACGGAAAACAATCCAGGAACAAAGCATAGAGAAGGGATTTTACAGCAACCCAGCTCCTGTGTGTCTGCTGCAGAACTCTCCTGCTACCACTGGGAAAGGGAAGAGGGCTCTGAACTGTGGCTCTTTTCAAAGGGGTAACATCCATTATTCCCTACTGCCAGCTGCTGAAAGCACGCTGACGGCATTTCAGGTTACGGGATTTCAACCACTCTTGTGGAATACAGGCAGGGAAGTGAGCCGAGGACAAAGTCTTACCAGGCCAACTCCTGCACAGAGCATTGTGTGGCATGTGGTACAACCTGGAAAAACTGAATCGGCACAGAAAGTCCACTGTAACAAAGTTTGAGGATCATCCTCAAAATCAGAGCTGGCCAGAGCCAGGTAGGAAGCCAGAAGTTTGTTTGGATGGTTTGACTTCAGTCTGCCACACTAACAGCGGAATGATTCAGTCCTGGCACTTCTCTTATGTGAAGCCAAAGGTCCCTGATGAGATACCATATCAAGAATTAGTTCCTGTGCCCCATGAACCCTGCAGAGAGGAGTACTGACCCCTCAACATAGGAGAGATGAGGGCAGTGATCTTTCCCTTGGTGCAGGGAAGGAGGGAAACGTTGCAAAGCCCATCACTACTTTTATGATTTACTGTTGGTCTCCACGCATGTATTTACACCAGATCCAAATGTGTCACCAAATGCAATGACCTGGCTTTCCCCCATTCATTCCCTGGCCATTTCCCAGCCCCTCATCCTCCCCTTTTCTTTGAGAATCCCAAGGTAGATGCCAGACAGACACCTGTCTATTATTGTTTAACTGGAAGGTTCTCAGGGCAACCTCCCAGAGAAGGCATGGGGCAGGACTCTGGAAGAGCACCCAGGTCTTCCAGCCACTGTCTGCACCTCTGGGCTGTACCTTAGCACAGCTCATGGCCACCACGGAGCCTGGGGCTCCACAAGGGTAGCTGAAAGAGGGAACAAGGGGAGCTCCCTGGGCAGGCTACCCCAAGGGGGACTGTGGGAAGGGCCCAGCAGACCCACAAAGCAAGGAAGTGCTGGTAAGGCTTGGTGCGTCAGCCTTTCTGGCAATCGACCTCCCAAACTCATTCAAATATTTCCCTTTTTTTCTAAATTTAATGTTCCCTATAATTCATCTGTCCCAAAAGATAATCAATAGAGGCCGTAATGAAAATTTGAGCCATATTTTATGATCCGCTGCAGGAGAAAGGGCCACATCAGCAGGACTAGCCTTGGCTTCCAGCATCATTTCTGTGTGCATTCACCTGCTTGCTGGCCAGATTTCCCCCCTCCACCCACTCAAGGCTGCTGACAGGGGCAACCCTCCAGGCTAAACTCTCAGCCCTTCCTCCAACTTCAAACAGCTGCCACTGGATCCGCAGTTGAAGATGTAAGGGAATTTCCTACAGAGTGCAAAGGGCCCTGACCCAGCCGCCCTAGAGAGCCTCTGGACCATCCCTCAGATTCTCAGCTCTCAAACAAATCCTATGACCCTCTACCAGGTCCCTGGGGATATGATGATCATGTAGCAGGATATGAAGAATTACTTCAACTTCAATCACAGCAATTCCATAATCCCTGGCACTGCTTCTCAGTCAAGCAGGGCTTCATGCTCCTTTTCTCCCAAACATGAGAGCAGTCACTAATGGGGAAAGAAGAGGGATTCCCCCATGAATTGCCTGAGTTGAGAGCCTGCTGTGCTGCAGGCCCCTCAGGGCTCCCACCATTGACAGTAAAGACCAAAGATGTACCTTTGGGGTCCCTGTCTCATGAGCAGCCACACAGTTACAAATGAGGGATCACAGTGAGCTCAATACTGTCCAATTCCAGATGCTGAACATCAGCAAGTACAGGAACATACTCTACAGCATCACTCAAGCAAAACACTCATCTCTTGTTCCTCCTGTGCACTGTCATCTGGGTCTCAGTTCTACAGGTACATTCAAGCATTTGAATGGCTTGAAAACAGAAATATGGAATCCCAACTTTGTTGAGCACCACCAGAAAAACAAGGGGGAAAAAGGTTGCAGGCACCTAAAGCACATTCTCACATCTACCATAAAAATCCATGTCCAGTCACTAGGACTGTACTCTTCCATGTCTAGTTCCAGGGGAACCTCACACAATCCCACCTACTTCTCTTTTTTTCCTTTTAGGCACAAATACTACAACTGCTGCCAACTCCATCCATTTTACTATAGAATGTATTAATTTAGGAGCTATGCTGACCTTGCTTGCCCAAGTGGGGAGTGGCAAGGAGACACAATCATGTCTCAGTGCCACCTACACACACTGCTGTGTGTTTTTCAATCCACATTCTAAATCCTACAGTACTTTGGAGCACCTTGATCTATCCTCCCAGCACCCAAATAGTAGGTTTGTTGTTTTCTCACACGTACATGCATGCAGCCAGGGCCGAACGAAGGCAAAAGCCTTGGTCCTGTTCCCAGAACTCTTCTCCATCTCAGATTCCCAGCAGCAGGTCCCCTGTCCTCCCTTTAAAAGGCTGGAGCATATTTCATTGCCTGAAGCTGCCGCATCCGCAGGGAGCCGGAGGTAACAAAAACGTCTTTGATTTGGCCAAGGGAAAAATATCAGAAGTGAAAGGCCAGAGTGAGGAATTTATAACAGCAGCTAAGGCAGCAAAAATACAAGCGCCTGACCAGAAGCTGCCCTCCTGCTCGGCATGTCATGTTGTTCAGCTTCCCATGTGTCTTGAAGGGGCAGGATGTTGCAGACAGCACAGCCAGAAACCACCAATTTCCTACACACACGAGCGTACTGACATCCTCACTAGACCCCCGTGCAGCATCAACCTGGAGGCGTAAGCTGCAAAGAAAGGAAGCCTCTGCTCACCCAGAGGCGCAGGTGGGAATCTTGTAGTGTGTTACTGCTCAAGACTGCTGCCTTTGATTTACAAAAATGATGCAGCACCACTGTGGAGGTATAGTGACGATAATTTACCTCCCAAGATAGAAATGCCCTCTGTAATGGATGGACACACTGAATCTCCATAACCAGCAGTAGCAAGAGCAACAGCCGAACAGTCACACCTTTCCTTATCCATGGAAACTTGGAAATCCACCATCTTTGTTTAAAAAATGTAACACAATAATCAAATTAATTGTTGTTTCCGCTACACAGATGAGGTGACAGACTTGTGCGATGTGGGACAGAAGGACTCTGAATCCAGCGAACACGGATGAGCAGCTTCATGCTTTAAAATTACACTGGAAAGGGGGCTGAAACCCCAGGCAGAACTGGGAAAGCACTGCCATCTCTGAAACCCTGTGTCAGCACACACAAGAGCCATCCTCCTTTTTTAATTCAGCTGCCAACACAGTAGTAACAGAGATACCTGCCTGCAAGAACTTAGGAAAAAGCATGCAGGGCTGTAACGCAGCTGTTGCAGTCAATGCTAACTTGCCCCAGATTTGAACTGGTGACCCTTACTAATATCATCCAGTCCCTTCATATCCTCAGGGAGCAATCAGCACGTTTTATTAAGCCAGCCAATTTTGGAAGTGCATAGGCAGTATTCTAGTTACTTGTTACAATTATGCATTATAGGTCCATTTCACCCATATGCTTGCGCTGAAGTGATATGCAGCAGAGCTTTCTGCCGTCAGACCAACGGCACAAGGAGTCAGCCCTGGTGTTCCCGGGGCACAGAACAAACCCAGTGCCTACAGACATCACTTGCATCGGTGATACTCCAGCCTAATACAAAGCCTCAGAGATGCCCACAACCAAACCAATTTTTCAAAATGGCCTATTTCCACCTATTGGTCCCTGGAGTGAACTAATTGCTTTTGATAATTTTAAAAAGCCAGAGTTATTTCACTAAAAATAATGAGCAAGTGCATGGGAAATCAGAGACATCCTCAGATTTCTGACAGAAAATCCCCACGTACACAGATGTAGATGTATTTGCTCCTGTCAAATACATCTGCATACAGATGCAAAATTCTAGCTTTACTGCATGACATGCCATAGGGGAATTCTTCACTTCCCAGTGAAGGTGGGAAAACAAGGAGTTAAAGTAGCCTGACCAAACTTAAACAGCAATTTAGCCAAAGCTACAAGATTTCTGTCTGTGCTCTAACTACTAGGTTATCCCCTTCTTTGCTAAATAAACTTCTCAGTCATAACGGGGAAGTGCTATTTCCATTTAATGGCTAGTATTTCGTGAGCGGGATTAATTTATTGGATGACACCCTGAAACAGGGAGACTGCTCAGCAGGGGATCAATCCAGGATCAGCTTTGGTTACTATCTGGTTCAGAGAAAGACTCACTGAAAAAAATGACCAGCCAGAAAAGAAACACTTTTCTGCCACTTGAAATAACAAGACAGTTTGAGTGTAACCACCTCGATACACAGACCCATGAGTTCAGGTGCCCTGCAGTAGCACAGAGCCCAGCTCTAGACCTGCCTGCTCTGCGGTACAGACTGGATAGTCATTTCCAGGCCAGAACAAACTACTTACAGACAATACAAATGTACAAAGTCTGTACAGTTACAAAATCTGAGAAAAACTCCAGATAAAAATAGAGCAACTAAAAAGAAATTAATATAGAGAGAGTTTTTCAGGGATGATAACTAGAGGAAAAAAGTGCATGCCTTTTTAGAAACGTAGTTGCCTGGATCAGGAAGTAGCCATAAGCTCTGGGCACAGCTTCTGGGAAAACCAGTTCTCACTTTTGAGCAGAAACCAAATGGGAAGAAAGGAAGTCCTACTTCTTTCTAAGCAAAAGCAGTTCAGCCCTACCATTTGCTGGGGAAGACTGAGGTGAGACTCCTTTCCCCAAGTCTGAGTGAACTACTTTTTACTTGGATGAAGCTCAGTTCTGTTTTAAAGAAACCAATGCTGAAGGTGACCATTGGTAATTTTTTTAATCATCATTTTATGAGCATGTTAACCTTAATTCACAAATGTTCTACAGAGTGAATTTCCTTCTATTCACTTTTTCATCCTTGATTAACAGTATTTCAAAGACATGGATTTCTAAAAATGTGTATAAGAAGTTACCTCATACAAACTTGTAATGGTTTAATACAGAGCTATCTCTTTTCTACAAAATCCACATAAAAATAAAGCTTTTACCAATTAATTTGAACTGAATCAAAAAAGCTGTTTCCATGCAGACTATCCATTTAATTACCACATTTCAAATTAAACATGTATAAATGTTTTATACATAAAAGGCTCTAGATTATAGAATACAAACAAATCTTCTACCTTCTCCTCCTCTTCAGCACTTATGCTCCAAATTTCCTTTGGGAATTGATGTGTTGGACAGTGGGAAAAAAGTGTTTCACATGCATGTGGAGGTCACTTAGCTCTCAAGTTTCCAACATGAAGTTTGGAAAACTTGCTTAAAGTGCTTTCTCCCCCAGTTGATTGTTTAATGGATATTTTCCTTTCAAGATTTTTATTCATAAAGATCCTCTTTTGTTTTTCTAAACTCCAGCTTTTGTGGAGGAAACACTCTGCCCTAAATCATCATCTCCAGGTAAAGGAAAGCTGCTTATGATGTTCCCACTATATTGCACACACATAACTCTAAGTGGAGATTCTTAATCTTCACCCACCCAAGATTAAGGCAACACAAATTATGAAATCGATACCGATACAGAGAGCAACATCTATTACAGTTTCAATGTTTTTGTTATATTTTTTTTTCTAAACTATTAAAGCAGTATGATTTTAATGTGGTTGTTGTTGTTTATGTAATACAAATTCTCTGTTGTTTGATGCTGTGGGTACTTATGCAAATGCCCCATTTTCCTTATAGAAATCTTTCCTTTGACACCTCATGTGAGTAAAGAAAACATTTGAGTGTTTGCAAGATAAGGATCCATTTATATTTAAGGCTCCATTACTGATCAGGAGGCAAAGAGTGTCCTTATGGTGGATATAAATTATAGTTATACTAATTTTAAAGACCCTTACTCTCTGTTCTAGCGATGTAGCAGAAGAGCTTTCAAATAAAGGAGATTCTTCTCTCACAGCAGTTTCAGTTCCTTTCATTAATCAAAAGCTATCACATAGATATATATGTTTTCTCTCTATGTGCATGTCTGAATACCTTTGAGGTTTAACTCTCCTGCACAAATCAAAAATCATTTTGCCACCAACTGCAACAGGCATTTCCAGAAGTTACATCATACAACAAGTCACGCAATTAAACTTTAATGAAAAAATAAAAACAAAAACACCAAGCAGCCCCTACTGCTTGCTTTGTTTTTCACACAATCTATCATAAAAAGGCAGGACATTAAGATGGAAGATCCTTTGGCTAAACCTGCGGCATAAACAATTTTTTTCCTAATAAATTCCACCTCTTTACTCCACTGAATCAGCAGAGTTGGATGGAATTTCTCTCCTCTCTTGCTTCTCTGTGTATAAAAGCACAGACTGCTGATAAAACTAGTAACCCATGAAGATCACTTCCCCGAGGTGAGATGCCTCCTGCCAGCAGTTCTGCTCTTGGGGGGTGTAACACCCTCCCTGGCCCCGAGCTGCTGTGCCGAGCCAGCCCCTCGAAACCAGCAGGACCATTGGTATTGTAACATGAGAGCTCGTGCAAGCAGGAGAAACAGAGAATGTCACAGTAACTTGAAATGTTCGTGCACATTTCCCTTCTAAAATGAACAGACCCGAGTCTTCCCAATGTCTCAGACCCTGCAGCTTGGGAAGGCTTCAGCTGGAGCTGTAAGTGTTAAACACTTCTCTACAATGGGTGCCTGAACTTCAACATGCTGTTCCTCTCTTTCAACCTCACCCTCTGCTCATATATTTCCACACCTGCAAATGATATCCCTTCAAAACCAAACCTTTTATTTAGCGTCTGCTCAGATCATATCATTTGATGAAAGGTAACTGGGGTTTACACAAGGACAAGAGAACAGAAGTGGGCTGTCATTTCCAAAACATAGTTAGGAAAGGCAAAAAGGAAGCAACACAAGGGTCACAGTTGGATCTTAAAAGCCATTAAGGCCCTCAACTAGGGAGTTCCACTGGCTCCAGTTCATTCACGGCTGCTGAAACAGGACTTTGCACAGTGAGGAATAAATTCAAGCTTGCACAAAGTAGGACAACTCCAGCTTTCCTGTGTCTCTTACAACCTTTTTCCTGTTAGGATTTTTTTGTTTTCTAGAGCGTGTAACAAAACAAACCTAAAATCAAGATAAATTTTAGAATGTTTCACATAAAAAATTTTCTGTCCCCATGTATTTTTCCCAGCATAGATCCCTTGAACAGTGAGATAATCAGTTTGTTTAAGGGTTTGGTTTTCTTGAACTAGTCCCGTAGACCACTATATCTGGACTCTAAATACTGCAGAGAAAGTGTAAAATAGATTTAAAGTCAGCAAAATGCAGAAGAAAAAAATTAATTTGGAAAATGTCTTAGGTAATATTTTTGTCTTGAAGATTTTTTTCCCCTGTTTGTATAATAAAGAGTTTGATCTAATCAGTAACATTACTCTTTCCCTTACCTGCCAAAAGGGATTTTAGTTTTGAACTGCGTTTCCTTACTGTATTTAAATTATTTTCAGCATAACCTACATTTGGATAGGGTTTGGGTTTTTTCCCAGGTCACTGTATTGTATTACAAAATCAAACATGTGTCTGTAACAAAAGAATATTTTCTTACATTCACAAAACACCTTTCCTCCCCAAGCATTCACGATAAGGTGAGGTCAGTGCCATGCAAGTGCAGCCACTGGCAAAGTCTCACGCTGTATGGATTTACCACTATCCAGAGCAGGGAAAGACTACTGTCCTTTTTTAGTGCTTCTCAAACCATGTGTAAATCATTCGTGAATGTACTGGGGCTTCTCTTCTACATACCACATTACATCCTCCAGCTCTCAACATGCCACAGATGAAAAAGGGGCAACACATTGGGCGAGAGTGTAGCAAATGCCTCAACAGCACAGCACCAAGCAGCGCTCTTCTGTAGCACAAATGAAGACCCCACTCCAGCACAACATCTCGCACATTTAGAATGAATAGAGAAGAAGAGATCCCATCAAACAGAGCTAGGCTGGGCTATGAAACCTGAGATTAGGCATCTGGAAAACTACCCAAGAAAGCCACCTGAGAAAGCAGGCTTAGGAAGGCAATGGGGGATTGAATTCCTTATCCTCCTTGTCTGGGAAACAGTTCCAGCCATCTCAGAACACTCAATACACATCCTCCCAACCTCAGATGTGCAACAGACAGGTAAAGACGCAACCTGTAGATGAAGGAAGGGAGACACAAGGAGGAACTGGGAGAACAGGACAAATGAAACGAGGCAAAGACCAGAAGGCAGGTGACAGCTACAGCAGTGCCAGCTCACAGAAGTGACAAACTGGAATCCACAAAGTATTTCGAAGCACTGCAGGAAGCACCTTGAACCAGAGAGCAAACCTTGGAGCCCAAACCGTGAGTGCAGGTGTGCGGTAAAGTCCCCAGCTAGGAAGTACTGGCTTGGTCATACCAAACATGACAGACTCTTTCAGAGCCTGAACAACAGGCACAGAAAAGTTCTACTAACTCAAGGACAGTTTTAAACACTACCAGCTATCTAAGTTAGAAAGAACTTCCTGTTTGCAGTCTGGAGCTTTCTAGTTAGTTGCCTTGAGGATGAGCAGTTACGAGTCCAAAACACTGGTCTGATAGCGAAACAGAGAGAAAGCTTGTAGGCCTAGGGGTTCCCACGACTGCCTTAGCTGAGCAGTTTTTCCTGCCTGGAGCCAGGAAGAGTTGCCCAGGGAGATCAAACCTGCCCTGCAAAGTCCCAAATCCAAGTCATGCAAATTCCAATCTTCCTCCAAGCACTGATACCAGCACAGGGACTCTGACTTCATCAGATGCATGAAGGAAATGGAAAAAGGAGGGGGAACCTTACTGCCTACACACATACACACCCCACCTCAGGCAATAGAGGGGGTGTGAATAATGAAGCAGGTTCAGCAGCCAACAGCATTCAGGGTCGAGTCAGTAATCCCCTTTCTCCATTTCCGTTTGCTATTTGATGTAATTATAGTTTTTGATTGAAATCCACCCGGAGTGTAACCCCTCTGCTTAATGCACTGCTTAAATCCTTGGGTACACAACCACACTGCTCCCCAGACTCATCTGGAATAGGAAACCATTTCAATGCCAAAAATAATTCTTTGCTTTCTTTGGTAACGCCCTCAGTCTTGGCTCAGCCTCTTCTACACCCACCAAAGGAGCAGGGCAGGGAGTTTAAGAGAGCTGCCCGATACCACCCATGGCTAGTGACTGTGCTGTAAATCGAACCTGCAAGAGGGTTAAGCTTTTGAAGGCTTTCTTTAATACCCAGACAGTAGAAGAGGTGGCACAGTGGTAAGGACAAAGGACCTGGAGCCTCGTCTCAACTTTCCCAGTAGATTTGCTGCTATCCAGACCATAAAGTCAAAGCTCTACCTTCATATGGGATAAACAGAGCCTTATGTCCTCAAAGGCCTCCTGAGGATAAAATGAATAGATAATATTCACAGTCCAAAGGCGAGCTGGGAGATCTACCTCTCTGTAAAGTCAGATCACTGGAGCTGGTTTTTCTTCTCCAGTTCACTGTGTACCACTTGGCCAAGAAGGCAGAGCAACAGCTAGACCAGGCAGCCAGACACCAAAGGAGTACCTGAATGATTATATCTCACAGAAGCAGCAGCCCACAGCAGTGTGACTGGGCTGGCAGCAAAATCCCTAATACTGCTGGAGAGAAACTGCCTAGGAATAAGCAATGTTTGAGGTGTCCATCAGTCTGCTGAATAGCAGAAGGAAACGGGTTCTCTGAGGACTTCATACCCCAATCAGTACCCCTGTCACTGTAAAAGACCTGATGTGGGTTAGGGAGGTACATAATAGAATAGATAGACTTTCTTCAAACAAGCATCTCAGAACAATGAACAAATGTACAATTTCACTCAAGATTAAGAAAAAGTATCTTAATTCTCCTATACAGGACAAACTCAGCATGGCTCCCTTGACACTACTATTGTGTGAAGACTGAGGTATATGCAAGGTGAACATGATCAGAAGCAGTAACTCAAAGCCTTCCCCAGTAGGGGAACAGAACCTCTGGGATTTGGAAAAAAGGGATGCTACAACTCCTGTTCCACACCTTCCTTTGCACAATGAGAATGAAGGCCTCAACGTTACCCCATGAGATGTTCAGACCTGTTGCAGAAACTCAGGAAAGTCCAAGAAACTCTGAAACACCCCCCTCCAAGAGGTATGTACCCAGCTCAGCACAGGACCTTTGTAACCAAACAAGGCTCTTTGGACCTGATTCTGTGTGGCTCAGCCTTTACAGCATCATTTATGTCAAGGCCAAGCACTGGTTGGTGTAAGTGTGATGAGAACAGCAGTGTTATAAACAACTTCATAGAGGTGAAAGGGACCAGATAATCTGCCCATCCCTTTCTATTTCATGCCACAGAGGAGTCCTGGGTGAAGGAGGAGGTCACTGAACCAGCCTCTTGGGCTGGAGGCACCTTCCCTGGCAGCACCGTGACTCAGCGGTGAATCAGAGCCAGGCCATGCCTGGCAGCCGGATGGGCTGAGCTATAGCAGGAAGATAAAGACAGCAAAGCAAGAGAGACATACAGGCAAACATGGGAAGTGTGGGTCCCCTGGGCCAAGAAACAAAACCTGCCCTAGGCTTTCACACTTCTAGGAACTGTCTGTCCTTGACAGTATCTGGTAATCAGCTGAGCCCCTGCTACTGCACCTCCTTCACCAGTGGGAACTGCACAACACGCACAGGGCAGGACATACTATATCCACTGGCACCTCCATGCCCTGTTCTGCCCCCTCCTGATGCTCATGGCAGCTGAAGCCACTCACTGGCATAAACCTGCTTCTCATCAGCTCTTCCCACTCTGCTCCAGCCCTTCCACTCAGTGGGCACGGGCAGTAAAAATTTTTTTCTCTCTGCTCATCAGATATCTCTGTCTCTCTGAAATATTCAGATGATTTGGTTTTGTTCTCTTCTCCCCCACATCAAATCCTCCCCCTGCTTGTGGAAGCAGTGGATTTCACCCAGGCACAGAAGGCTAATTTACACCCTTCAGGGTTTAAAATAGCAGTGGCGTAAATGAAAAGTCCAATTTCTTCAAATTTGCATTGTAAAACCATCCTTCAACTTCCTTGAAATAAATTTTACTATTTTATTAGTGCAAACAAAATGGTAATAAAACACTAATACAGCGCCTTGTATCCAGGGGAAGAGCTAAAATTAACATAGACCGAGCAGTGTTTGCTATTACATTCAATTACCTTTTTACTTGAGATTTACATTCTCATCCCCTTAATCTCCATAGTGGTGGCTTTGAAATCATTCTCCACAGTCACTCCTGTGCTTCGAATGGACAGCAGAAAAGCTGCTCACTCGCCACTACCGCTTCCTGCTGCCCGCACCCCAGAGCCAGCCTCTTCCCTTGAGACCCCTGGGCAAGTTTCCCTGGAACGTCTCTGGAGAGAAAACACAGCAAGTGTGCTCACCTGCCTCTCTTAGTCTCACTCAGGCCCTAATTTCTAAACTCCAGACAAATACACTAGCAGCAAAAATACAGCCCATGTTCTACAGCTGCCTTCAACCTGGCTCTGGAAACTGTTCCTTAACTCGCAGCTACAAGCCATGTTGCAGGCAAGTTTTATTATCTCCACTGTACAGATACAAAAACTAAGGCAAAGACTGAGGACCAAAGTCAGAATGCAGACGCTCTTGGTGTAAATTTGGAATAGCATATTTTTTAGTGGAAGTATTCCAGCTTTCGCCTAGGGCTCACTGAATTCAGACTCTGCTCTAGAGTTATTTAACTGGGATTGTGTCCTGCAGCCCAGCCTTAGAGATAAAGTCAGGAAAAGCCCTGGAGCAGCTCCAGGGCTGACTGATGAAACTCAGAGGGAACCTGCACTGGAAAGAAAGGTCCATATTCCTGCTAATACAATCCAGAGAATCCACTTCCTCAGCATCAGGGCAAGTTTTTAATTGGCAGCACCTTTGGATACTTTAATATAGGAGGCATGGCAGTGATTTGGCCATTATTAAAAGAATGGAAAGACTTCCACAGGATACTGCAGGAAAGTCCTGCATCAGTCCAGCTCCAGAGAGAAACTTTGATTCTTGGCTCTTCTTTCTTCCTTTTTGTGTACTGTAAATTGGACACCTCCCCGCTACAAGCCAAGTCAAAATATTTAACCTTTCTTTGGAGAGCATGGTCAGCATCTGCAATACAGGTGATATCCACAACTTTGCTCACTCATTTGGACACAACATTTTGTGATACCCAAACGAGATAACAGAGGTTAATTAAGCACTGTGTAACGTACTCCTAAGCTGGCCAAGAAAAGACTGAACAGCCTTTCATCCCACTCTCCTCGCTATGCAGCCATTCCAGCATTACCAGACTGCTACAACGCTGCAAAGAGTCAACATCTAAGAAGTACAGGGCAATCTGGGAAGGTACCAGGCAGCCTTCTAGGGAGGAGCATCTCCTGAGAGAAACAGATCCCTTGAGTGTCACCCCAGCCCAAGCCAGCTGTACTGAATACACAACATGTTGACTGCCATGCAGGTGCCTGACAGAGAGAGCTGTCACCACCTGTTTGGATAGAAAAACACTTCTACATGCTCCAACCAAGTTCCAGGAGTGCTGCATGGCCCTGATCATACCTACAGTAAGCACCAATGAACTGGCCTTAATGGCCCTGCTGAAACCCAACCCCACTGGAATCCATTTTGTCCCACACAGCAGCAGATTACTCTAATTTTCTTGGGCAGCTATCTCACAATTTCCAATTCTTCTTTTTGAAGAATAAAATTGCAGGTGATTCACAAAGAGATTTTGTGCCAACCTGAAAAAAAGGGAGATCTGTGTCGCAGCACTTGGTGGTACTCAGGAGTCCTCTAGGTAGTATTTCTGACAGCTGCCTTCATGGTTCTCTTTGTTTTCTCATCAACAAAACCCTCTGGTTTCTGCATTTTAATAATGATTTGTCTGCCTAGCCCCTAAATTGCTCATCTGTCTTTCCTCCTGAGAAGCATGGTCCTCCATGCTTCCCCTCTAGCCATCTTGATCTTCGCGGCTGGAGGAGAAGGATCATGCAAAGCATGAATAAATGATAGATAATGATAGATAAATGACAGAACAAATGACAAATCCTCCCATCCAAATAACAAATGTGTCCCCAGGAAACCTTTCATCTGTTCACCTTCTAGAAGGCAGCACACAAAAGCCCTTGTCCAAGTAAAATTATCACAAGACACCGAGCAATACAAAAGACCCCAAACAATAAAGGCTAGGAAGCAGAAACCTGCCCGAGAGCGCAGGGCTGAGGTTGGTTCCAGCTGGTCTTCTGTCCCTTTCTTCTGTTCTCTTTCTCCTGCTTCCCTGAACAAAGCAAGTTTGTTGTCAGCTTCAAACATTTCCTGGGCCTTGTCCGAGTTCCACTTTGTTTTCTTTTTCTCTTTTCCCCACCCTGTACAAACAAAGCAAAAACCAACTGGCACCACCTGTGATGAAAGGACAACTAAATGCAGAATTCTATCTTTTCTTTCTTTTCTCCTTCCTCATTTTTCCCTTTTTCTTAGCCAGAAGATTTGGGCAAAGGACAAAAGGTATCGTTGGGTAAGCATAATTCCAGGGGCTGAGTCATGCTAAGACACTGAAGTGCTGGCTGCTGCTGGGGTACAGTAAGCCAAGCCACTGCTTCACTAAATGCAACAAAAATGTCAGCAGCACCACTGCAAGCTCTGCCATCCCCAAAGCACAAGGGGCAACAGAAGATTCTCATAGCATGAAGAGGTGTAAAGAAATTAAATAAAATCCTGGTACAAATATCCTCATGTAAGAAATCTCAGGAGGAAAGACTGTCATACCACAGAGATTGGGCTCTTCCCTGAAAACAGTAAAGGTTGTGAAGGTCACAGTAAAAAGTTCCAGCCTTTGCTTATGATGAGGGAAGGCTCAGATGCCTTCTTTAGGTCTTCATCTAGGCCTACTTTTTTGATTTCATGACCAAAGTCAGACCCACAGCTGGCCAATCCTGTAAGTGGCCTCTTTCCCCTCCACTGTAAGCTCTGGAGACAGGGACCTCCCACTGCTCCTGCAGCCCTGACCACAACCAAAGGGGCAGGGGGCTTCCAGACACCCCTATGATGCAGAAAATCATCAACCCATTTCTGGCTGCAAATTAAAAGTGCCCCAAGCGGATAATTGCTCAGAGCATGTTCTAAGGCACACTGCAGACCCGTGGAACTACATGGTGCATTTGGGGGAGCTGGATTACTGGCTGTTTATTCTGTGATGCACTTTGGTCCCTCTCAGTTGCACTGTTATCCTACACCTGTTTGCTCCCTTTCTCCAGGCTGACAAGAGGCAGCACACTGTGCAGTGGAGGCCTGGCCTGGCTCTTTTTGTTTTTAATGAGACATATGTATTTAGTTCCAGACTATCAACAGTCAAGGAGAGGAAAGAGGCAACAAATTTCCCACAATAGCCATAATCAGTTCAGCAGTGATGTAGAGAAAGGTCCTGAAATGGACAACAAGACAACAATGCCTCTGTTGAAATACTCTTACGAGGGCAAATCCTGCTTCCCCAGAGCAGCACATCTCCTTTGGAAACCCATGCTCACGCGGGGCATTACATTGCTCTGTTTCCGTAATGCAGACACAGGCCTGGCCTCTTTCAACAGTTCTGGCATCTTCACGGCAGACCCCATGACACATGGAGGTGGCTGAGAACAAGGGATCATGCTTTTCCAGGAATGGGGAATCCAGATTTTCTGGTTTATAAATTTTCCCATCTGGATTTGTTTTGTTGTTCATAGGGTAGATCACCAGAGATAAGGAGAGAAAAGTAAATAAATATCAGAGCAGTGGCAGCCCTGATGGGCTCAGATGAATTTCCTGCATGTCACAATCTCCTGTTTGGGCAGAAATTTGAATGCATTTTCCAGCAGCAACACAGATAAACTAGCATCTCCCCTGGGGACTGTTTCAGTTTCTGCTGCTGCCTGCAGGTTCTGTGGCGTAGCAACTGAGGAGCTTGGACATACCCACTCTCAAGACTGACTCCATAAAGATATGGCAAATTCTCTGCCACTTGAATGGGAAAAATTAAACCCATCTCATACTTCTCCATAGGACCCTATTAGAAGAGCCTAGAGATGAGCAGATTATTACTTGAAACAACTGCAATGAAAGACTGAGTCAGGGAAGTCCTGCACAAGCTTCCAAGTGGCATAGGAAGGAATGAGTAGGTCATGTCCACATAACAGAACCAGTAGCTTCACCTCCACGCTGTGGCACAGGGCCTACCAGAGCCTGTTCTCTGGGGAACAACTCTCCCATGATTGCAGCCAGATGGTCTTGGAAACAGATCTCCCAAGCTCTACCAAGTCATACCGCCGCTCTCAGGTAAAACCAGGCCCTACAGGACCTATCAGGACTCCTTCCCACCTCTGCAGCCTTGTCCCAAGGCTCTGAACTGGCTTCCAATGGCAATGGCTGTCTAGACACCGAAGGACACCTGCGGACTAGAGCAGATATGGGCCTGGAGCCCAAAGATTCCCACAGGTAAGAGCACTCTGAGGAGTGGAACCAAGGGGCCAGGAGCTGTGATGCCAGGCACGTCTGCCCTCTCCTGCCACCCCTAAGCCTGGCTGCTGAATTTACACACAGCAAGGACAACCTGGTAAAGCCAGCCCAGTGCTGTCAGCTGGGCGCCTCTGCACACTAAGCTCCCGGTTAAATGCTTTCATCAAAACCAGAGCTAGAAAGTGCAGAGCAAACACCACCAATTAGTGGCCGGGATGAAGCATTCCTGCCAGCAGATCTGGTGAGAGGGGCATGAGTCACCTTAACCCTTTGGGAGCAGAGTTGGCCAAAGTTAACTGTGACTGGCTAAATTCTCTTTCAATATAAGTCACATGCTGCTGTTTGTGGCAGGATTCAGTACCACAAGTAAAAGCCAAAAGTTCAGCTATCTAGGAGTATCCAACGTTGCAACATTACAGAGAGATCCGTCACTGCTGCAGCAACAAACCCTGAAGTCAGAACTCTCCTTTTGCTCTCAGTCGCTCAAACAAGTACCCAATGACTCCACCCAAGCAAGGACTGAACAGACACTGCAGGAAGGACCTAGGAGTGCCTATGGACCAAATCTTGCCCACCTGCTATACCATCCAGCAGAGATGGTACTGCTGTGCTGGGCGGTGTTTTGCAAACTCTGCAAGGGAGTCACCCTTGGACCAAGCTCCCTGTCTCAAGATGAGGGACAGAAAAGGCACAGGGGCAGTGGAACCACAGCTATGGAGATCAAGAGGCATTCACCCAAAGCAAGGAAGCTAAAAGCCAGGAAAGGATAAATTAATACCACGGCTTATATTGGGGAGGTTCCTTTCAATCTAGAGCTATGTGGGATGCAGCCCATGATCTGTCTCTCCACAGTTCCATGTCCAGAGCTGGGGCCCCCTAAATGTGAATTTCAAGCATAGCAGGACTACTGGAGCAGACAATTTCAGATCCTGCTGAGCCAGCTTGTGGCTGTATTCAAAATTGAGTAAATTTACAGCTGTAAGCTGGGAGTTTGTACAACCCGTAACTTGTTAGGGATGGCTGACCAAGCCAGAACGATCGCTCCCCAGCCTACAGAGCTCTTATTGGTTAGCCCTCTGAGTGTCTGGTAGGTTTTATTATTTTTCTTTCTCTTTTTCTTTTGCTTAGGTGGGGGGTGGGAAAGGAAACATCTATTTTTGCTCCTTTACTCACAAAGACAAATTAAATATCAGGTTCAATCTGCTACTGATTTCTCAGTGTATCAGGTGGGGACTGCAGCACACCCAGTGACCATCTGACCATCTCCTTGGATGAGGCTGCTGTATTTTTCTCACTCTGTGGAGAGTCTTGCACCATGAACAGCTCCACAGGATTCAATGCATTATCATCAGAGTTCACAAGGCTACTCTGATGCTGGCCCCATTTGCATGGACACTTCCCTCCCCAAAAATGCTACTCTGCTCCAACCTGGGCGGCAAGAAAATGTGGTTTGAGTTGTCTGAGTTCAGTGAAGCAAATATGGTGCCCTGCAAAGACCTTCCTTCCATCTCCTTTGTAAGGATAAACTGGAGCAGTACCAGACCTGAAGTGATATGAACCTGGATTCACAAACAGCCAACAAAGGAGCTGCCAAGTAACAGGAAGGCAGCAGGCAGGGAGTGTGAGTGGGACTCCAGGAGCCGTCTGATGGGAACAAAACCAGCATCGTTCACTGTGTCTGCAAGTGTGAAAGACACCCAGTCTGAGGCAAGCATGGGACTTGCCTGCATGTAACTGCCTCAGCCTAAGATCCTTTGTTTTTCATTACAGCATGGTCCCAGTTCTTGTCTGAAAGGCACTTTCAGCAGGAATTCCAAACATGATCCAACTGCAACAAGGCTGGATGAAGGGCTAGGGGGTTCTCCTGTGACTCACTATTCTTTGTGACCACAGACAAGATAAGGACAGTCACACCAGCTTCCACAAGACACACATTCAGGAGCATGAGGTGCCCAAGTGAGGTGAGAGGGACGTAGGCACGGCTGCAGGCACACCATTCACTGTCCTGGGAGGATGCACATTTTCCAGGACGTGACTAAGGAGCATTAGCAGGTCTCTCTTTTACCCTCTGCTCCATCCTGAATACGTAACAGCCCAGAACACCAATAGTTTACATGAGTTAAAGAGCCAGCTGAGGCTTTAGGGACTCAGGCAGGATAAAATACTCTTCAGCACCCAGCCACCATGTAAGAAAATTAAGTAAATGGGACCTTTGGTAAAGTCTTAAACAACAGACTGGAAAAGGAGAAATTTCCTCTCTCCTTGCTCTGTGAGCAGGGAACACACTGCCTGCTGCTGCTCCCACAGTTTAAAATACTTAAGTCCTCCAAGGTGCAGCTTAATTTTCTTTTTTAAAAAAGAAAAGTGTCAGTCTAATTAGATAAATCCTCCAAGCACGTGGCCCAGAGTTCGTCATGGAAATTAACCTCCTTGAAAGATCACAGTGACTGAAATAAGAAACTGTGTGTTTTGGCATAGTGCAGTGAAATGGGAGATGCAGGCTGCATTTCATACACCTTCCCTTTCATAAACCTGCCGCATTTCATATCTGCCCTACTGGCCCTGAGCTCAGCAGCAAGACTTTATCTCCAAATGCCTGTTTGCAAATCGCTGCTGAGAGGTTACAATAACCCCTGGGAGAGATTCTGCTGGCTCACCAGTGTGAAAGGACACTGCTCCCTTGGTATAAAGCTGGGCCAGCCTGAGGCACTGGTGGAGGGAGGGGCTCATCATCATCAGCCCTCTGGAGGGGATGTTCTGCAGACACAGCTCCCGTGGGGAGGCAGCCAGGCTGGGAGCTGTTTGCCAGCCTTCCAACTGCTCTGCCAGCCTCATCATGTACCACACAGGCAAGCGTGATTCTGCGCCACCCTCGCTCTTCCTGGCATGGGGATGGGCTGAGTGGGGCAGGAGTGTGGCTACACTCGAAGCCACAGGCTGTGATCACATAGCTCAGTTTGCATTTATGCCAGGTACATTCTTATTCAGAAGGTACATCTTATTTAGAAGGCTCTGTCTATCCACACTGGGAAAGGTGTAGGGCTGGCAGTTCATATTGCTTAGGAGTAAAACATCCCAGTCCCTTTGCTATTGGAAGAAGAAGGAAAACCAGGAAAGAAAAGAACTGGCTTATAAGTGAAAGTCAACTGCCATCGCCCCCCCTTTAAATAAATGCAGGGATCAGAACCAGACTATTTTGTACTTTTAGGAGACACTGGCCAATCACCTTCTCTTCAAGCTCACTGGACAAACTTATGCTTGGGTCACACTCTCAGCACTTGCTCCTCAGGCCTCTGCCAAGCGTCATTACACAACACATTTTAATACACAGCTGAAACAAGACCCCTTTTCACAGTTCCAAATAGCCCATCAAGGGATTGTCTCTCTAAGTTTTCCAGTTCCCACTATTCTTTCAAAGGATAGAATCCAAATGCAAAAACTCCCTGAAAAACTATAGAGTTCATCTACCTCCTTCCTTCCCAAGTCTGATGGATGCTGGTGTGTGCAACACTGTGCTGCCCTCCCAGCACTGAGACCAGCCTTGCCAGCTGACTTCACACACAGAAGGATCAGGAGCAGCCTCAGAGACCAACTCTGAGGTGACTTGTTGTATTGTCATTGAAATGACAAGCCCTATGGCTTAGAATGTGGGAGTGTTGTTTCTAAACAGCATCACTGGTGGTAGAACAAAAATAGGATACCTTCTGGAGAGAAAACTACCCCAAAATGCCATGGCAGGCAAGGAGCCAAAGGCCCCCAAAGGCCCCAAACAACTGACAGTTCTGCTATGCCTTTTCCTACAGCAATTATTACACACGAGGCCTTGGCAGCTGGACAGCTCTAGAGCTCGCCCTGTGAGCACAGACTCTCGGATCTCCGCATCCTATTCTAGACCAGCTCAATCACGCATGAAAGGTATTAGCTGACACCTCATCAACAGCCATTGGACAGAGTGACTGAGAGGGGTTGCAGGCAGATCCCTCTATCCAAGAGATGGAGCCTCCTTGCTACAACTCATTAGCTGTCTTAGGAAAGAGTTCAAATGGCAGATGATGCACAGAAACTGTACTTGTGTTTCCTCCTGCTCCCTTCCAGATCAGGGCAAAGGATTGCTGGAAGGATACTACCAGAGAAACCAGGGTGAATTCAGGCCTAATACAACTCCTCAGTGGCTCTCTGCCAAGTACAGGCAAGCCCCACAATTCTATTACTAATACCTTAATACCTAATACTACCAATGTAACACTTAGCCTTGATGCCAAGCACCTGGACCCAGAAGCATCAGCATTTAGCAAGATTTCCACCTCACTGCATTTGGCTTCTGCCAACTGATCAAAACCCAGCATCCACAACTCCTTCCCACCTGCTCCAAGATATTTGGAATAATCTAAAAAAGGTAAAGCTCCTCCTTCAGCCAGAAGCTCAGGGCTGAACCAGAGAGACAACACAGACTGTAGGAGGGGAAAAAAAATATTCTAGTGCTATTCCACTCTCCTTTAGGCTTTGGATGCATTAGGCAAATTCCCAATTACAGCACTCCCTTTTGCCTGCAACTGGAGTTGAGATAAGAGACCAGAAACAAGGGCCAGTGGGCATCACTGAAAGCTCAGCATCTTCCATTACACATCAGCACAGTAAGAAGGGTGATGCTAACCCTGAAATGTTTTTTTCCAAAGGGAACACACACACCCCCCCTTTAAAATGGGTATGGTGAAATCTGCCTGGAGAGGGAAGGACTCAGCAAAACCAGCAGGTTCCTGACTCCTTATCATCAAAGCAAGGAGCCCAGCCCCTGAGTTCATTTCATCAGTGTCCTCTTTATTCCTTCTCCAAGGGCTCAAATCCCCAAACGCAAGTGTAAACACACTGCAAAGGAGGTCGTGCGATATATGAATCCACAACGGATTCAAAAACATCTCCATGTTTTGCTGTCAGCCTGAAGTTTGAATAACGGAGCCCACCAGAAAGAGTGAATGAACGCTGGCAGCTGCCAGCAGAGCCGAGCCTGTGCTTTAAGCCACCTAGTGTCCAAGCCGCGCAGGGAGATGCTTCAGGAAATTCAGGCAAAGAGGAGTTGAGACATCCAACAAGACCGAGGAGGTAAGGAGCAAAGGACAGGGTGCACAGGTTGAGAAGTGACCCCGAGCAGAGGAAGCAGGTGCCAAAGCAGAGGCAGGCCAAAGCGGAAGCAGGTGCCAAAGCTGGGACACTGCTCACACCTGGGGGGGCAAGACCCTTCAGCACAGAGCAGAGGAGGGCAGACAGCCAACTGTTTTCTCAGACTAATGTCCGTCAGAGAACATCACTATTAGAGGCCAAGATTTCAGCCCCAAGGTCCAGCTGGGTTGCTCGGGTGCAAACTTGAGAGACCTCTGGGATGTAAACTTGGAGACAACTTGTCCCAGCATAGGCCTGTGGAACAAACCCAAAGCATCCCAGAAGCACAAGCCCTACTAACCTGTGCCCACTCCCTTAAAAACCACTTTCATCCACATCTCCTCTCCTGCCCCCACAGTAGCCCCCTCCTCCTCCTCACTCTCTTTCTCTGTGTCCTCGAGACTCCTCTCACCTTGAGGAGTGTTAGGATTACCCAGCATTTACACTCAATGCTCCTCTTTATTCCTTAAGACTTATTAAGAATGATAATGAGCTCCAAAGCAGTGACACGTCTCTCTCTCTCCCCCTCTGTCGCTCTCTCTCTCTCTCTACGTGCCTTTTCCGTCAAAGGCACACAGGACAAATCCGACCAAAAGGAAAAAAAAAANTTTCTCTGTGTCCTCGAGACTCCTCTCACCTTGAGGAGTGTTAGGATTACCCAGCATTTACACTCAATGCTCCTCTTTATTCCTTAAGACTTATTAAGAATGATAATGAGCTCCAAAGCAGTGACACGTCTCTCTCTCTCCCCCTCTGTCGCTCTCTCTCTCTCTCTACGTGCCTTTTCCGTCAAAGGCACACAGGACAAATCCGACCAAAAGGAAAAAAAAAA
>VZTX01028165.1:0-14812 GCA_013400915.1 Pardalotus punctatus
GCCAGTGAAGGCTGAGGCAAAAGAGTTGTTGGGTCTTCAACAGCCTTCTCCTAATCCGCTGTTACCGATTTCCCAGTCATGTTCCTCAGGGTGTTACATTTTATTTGACCTTTCCTTCAATTCTTTGTGTCTTCTGTGAAGTTCAGCTACAGCCAATTCTTGTCCATTCTGAGCCCATCCCTACGCAACTGGGTAGTGTCCCTATACTCTTCCCAGGATTCCCAGCCCTGCTTCCACTGCCTGTGCGTTTCCTTCTTGCCCTTTAGTTTAAACAGACATATTATTCCCTTTCCTGATTTCTTACTCATGGGGAATGAGAGCTCTTGTGCTCCATGGAACACACACCTAAAGATCTGCGAGCTCTGCTCCACCTTCTTGGCTCTGAAGGCAGTTTCCCAGGGGGCACCATTGGCAAATTCCTTTAACAGCTCAAATTTCGCTCTCTTAAAATTCAGTATTCTGACTTCACTCTTCTCTTGACTCATATCGCTCAGGACTGTGAGCTTCACCAGTGCATGATCACTGCAGCCCAGGCTGCCCCCAGTGCTGCTGTCACTGATTAGCTCACTTGGGCTGGTTGGTGACGGACGGAACCCCCTCATTTTAAGAAAACGCTTATTAAATGTTTATCTCACTTGAAACACTAGAGGGCACCAATGAAATCACCCATCAGGAGAACTGCTCCTCTCAAGGTAAAATAGTTTTTAAATCCAATCCTGGGGCATTTCTTGCTGTAAAGTGTTGTGGTAGTCAGTATTTTAAGGGATCCAAAAGTGCATATTTAAGGTGACAAAGTGCAGTGAATCCCATGAGCTGTGGTGAAGCTCTGCATCTGCTCCTCAGGAGATACTTCAGCAAAGGATGCCCAAGCAGAGCATGAGCTTTCTGTCACTGAGTCTTCCACAAACACCTGCAGAGGAGCCATACTAGAAGGAAAACTCTGAGATGAGAGAAAACTTAGGGGTGTCCTAGCACGACAAATAGATGTTCCTGACACTAAACACACAATGCCACATTTAACAGCAACCTGATCGCACCCTCTAAAATCTGTGAAAGCAAGACACCTGTAACGTAGTGAGTGTGGTGAATGGGGTACATCGGGCTGGTGTCCGTTCACCCTGCACAGAGGGATGTGGGGCTGGCTGGGCTGGCTCAGCGTGTGTCAGCAGTGCCTGGGCAGCCCTGAACTCAGACCCATCCCAGGGCACCGAGCGTGCCGCAACCAGCCCAGAGAGGGAATGATCCCGCTGGGCTCAGCCTTGGGCTGGCCTTGGCTCGAGCACTGTACGAAGTGTTGCTGTGAAGGTCCTTGAATGCGTCCTGAGGAGGGCAACAAACTGGCGGGAGAACCCGAAAGGAATGTCCTATGAGGAGCAGCTGAGGACTTTGGGCTGTTCAGGTTGAAGAAAAGGAGGCTGAGGAGTGACCTCATTGCTCTGGGCAGCTTCCTGCACTCTTCTCCCTGGTATCCAGTGACAGGATGATAGGAATGATTCAGAGCTGTGCCAGGGGTTGTTTACACAGGACTGGATTCCATACAGCGAATAATTAAATGATGAAACTGTCGCAGGGTTCTCTGAATATAAACATGATAATTGTAAACTAAAAATCAATTAAGCAAAATAATGGAAGAAGAAAACCGTAAGTAAAAGCTTTTAAACAAAAGCCCCACATTTATAAATACCCCTGGCAAGTCACATACTGCCTCAGGCTAGAAAGGGCACACCAAAGGAAAGAAATACCAGGGTGTTCCTGTATTGCTTGCAAACTCTTCCCCTGAGCAGTTGCTTTTGGCCATTGGCAAGGACAGGATTCTGGGCTACATGGACTTTTGGACTGACCCAGGATAATGTAAAGGTAATTGTGCTGGATTTTTTTACAACTTTTGGTCATGCAGTGTATCGAATGAACATCAACTCAGTAGAAGTAAGGTCATGCCTGAAGATGAAAAAGAAATGTCTCAGAATATACATTTACGCATCTAAATCACTTTAGGGAAAAGAAATTACAGAATGTAATAAGGCAAAATGGCAGCAGGCAAAATGGCTTGCTTTAATATTAAAAAAGGGTTTGATTTTGTTCTTATGAAGCTTTTTAATATTCTTTAAATTTGAGGCTTAATGTATGCCAATGAAATTTTTTTCTCCTTTAAGGAGATCAATCAATGCAGAATGTGGTAATCCATTTCCATTTCATTGTGATTTCTTCTCCAATGTTAGAATTTGTTGCATATCAACATAGAGTAAAATAGAAAGTGGCTCCAATTTAACAATATAATTTTTTGTTTTCTTCTATCTTGGAATATATTTTGTGTTCAAAAATTAAAGGAGGCATTTAAAGGTGCCATTCTTTGATAAGCCTGCTGTGAATTAATCACAGTCTGTTCCAAAGAGAGTTTATCTTTCCTTGGGAATGATCACCAATCCTTGTTACCGCCTATTTTAATTTCTTAGTCCATTTTCTATTATTGGTTTACAAAGCTATGTGTCACTGCTATTCTTCATAAAGGGAAAATTGTTTGATGTGTTCTGCTTCAGTTTGACAACTCTGCTGAAGCTTAGAGCATTTACAATAATTTGCAGCTCTGAGGTACTGTGATATGTGGCTGCTGTTTTTACTAAAAATATGAAGTTGTTACTAGTCTATGTATTAAGCTGTTGCAATTCGTATAAAACTTACTGTGCAGTGCATGAATGATTCATTTCTTTTTATGCTGATCAAGCATTTTTAGGTGAAGATCCAAAGAAAAATGTAAATTTTGATTACTGTTTCAGCTACTTCCTACCTTGATTTGTTTTGCTGTTTCGTGAAGTGCTCATCCTTACAGAACGTAGTTGTCATCTTTCTGAAGCCACACAGAGCTCAGAAACTGTGTTTCACAGGAAAATTTAAATCTGACCCAAATGTATTGTAACAAATTTTATATCTATCTACCTTTAAAAATATTAATTAGGCAAAAATATTCTCAATAGAGATTTTCAAAACAAAAATTCAACCTGTGTCCTTACAAACACCTGAAATAAACTTGTTGAACTTGTCAGATTAATTCTTCTAATTGCCAGAAGTCAGGCCAAGAGTACCAGACCTTCTAGACACCTTTTTAAGGAAAAAGTAACTGCTGGTATAACTACACTTGGCAACAGCTGGTAGCTTAGAATACTGACTTGAGAGAGGATTCACGGGTTTCAAATCTACTTTGCCACAGAGCTTTCATCTTACATCTCAATCCTTCCAGCTGGGCTAAAGGGAGGTGTGGAATACCGGCCCAACCATCAATACTGTGCAAACTAGAGAGAATTCATTATTCTGCAAAAATGCAGAGAACCCCAGTCTACAGCTGTGGAATATCCTCTTGACAAAAATCCCATTTGGTCATAGAAGAAGCATGGACTGTGATAACTAGAGCAATAATTTTGGATGTCAAGTAATATTGAGTGGATAACACTCCAAGTATGTGTTTGAGGGGGTGATATCATTCCTCTGTGGAATTATATTCGTATGCAGCAGTGGTTTCCTGTGTTGCACAAAGGTGCCCAATATGTTAAGAGGAGCTATAAATCTAATTTGGAATAAAATCTAGAGGAATGGTGAGAAATGTTTTCAACCAGATTTGTGTCAGTAGCAACAAATGATGAAGTTTTAATCGACGTACCAGAATTATAAACCAAGCTAAGCAGAAATACCCAGACTAGTGCTAAAAGAAGAACTGTTTCCTTGGATCAAGGCAAGCTTAGACTGGATTGAAAGACTTTTCAAAGTATTATGCATAGATTTTAAATAAACAGTAGCAAAACAAGACTGGTGCTTTTTCTAGATACCCTCTTCCCTGTATCTAACAAAAGGTTCATGGGTATGCATTCAAACAACTTTTACTAAGTTCAATCCAAATGACTTCCAGCTTCCTTGAAGCAGATGTATTGAATCTCCTGATGGCTATTGAAAGCAATGTTAAAATGGTAAATAAACTACTCACTGAAGATGAAAAGTCTGACCTTTATCCATTTTTAATATTGTTAAATCAGGGACAGCATTAACAAAATATGATTTGTCACCCCACATTGAAAGGAATGCTGAAAAATAGAAAATTTATTATAATCAAAGCAAGGTTTAAAAGGAAAAGTATACAAAATACCAACACAATATGGGATTGTGAAGATGCCATCTCTCAATGAAAAAAGGATCATGCTTCTGGAGTTGAAATTAAAATGATCACAAGTGAGGGAGTCGTGTTCCTTGTGTGGTATCCTGTGTCCCTGATGTGACTTGTCTTCCAGAGGACTCACATCCATATGTGAAGAAGAGCATTTAAGAAACAGGATGCGTATAATTTAGCCTAGCAGAAACTGAAAATATGCAAAAATCACACCCAAGACACACAGACATATGGACATAAACATACTGAATGATCTCTCCACTGCAAGCAAATTTCCAAGGAAATTGGCCAGAATTATCTAACTTGGAAAGGATGTAAATCTGCTTGGCCTTAGCACTTTTAATGAGATAAAATAGGGGAGCATATTTCTCTAACAGAGTTGGTAACAATCTTCCTTACCATATGGTAAGGAATAAATTATCATGATGAAGAAGCAAAACAGGAGGCAAAGGGAAGCTCCCAAGTGCTGCTGCTCCATGACTCGTGCAAGTGGTTCCCCTTTGAAGTGCTACATCACAGGGTGCCACACCACACCACTTTTACCAACCAAACAGCAAGGTTTCTGCTGACACAGCCATGCTGCCATCAGAAAACCGTGTACCTGCAGCTCATCTAGATTTTTATAAATTTTTCCTAAAGTAACATGTTAAGCCTTCAGCTTCTACTAAGATTTGAATTTCTTGTCACTTAAGTATTACTTAGGTTAAGAAAAAGAGGGCAGAAATGCAGAAAAAAGTAAGAAATATGTTTTGATGGTGAATGCAACTACTAAATCATAAAAACGTCTCTGAACTGATGGCAGGTCAGAAGACAACATTGGATTTCATATATTTTTGTTGTCAGAAGAGACATGAAATTATTTTGAAAAGCAGCATTGTTGATATCAGTTACATTTGGCTAAAAATGACACTTTAGTGTTCCAGGAATTGAGATGCAAACAAAGAATTTGTTATCAGTTGCTGGTGTCTGGCAGCTTTAGAGACATTGCTGTTTTCACCTTGATTGTGAGGCATTAAGTCCTTTAGAGCACCTTCTTCTCAACTGAAGTTTTTTAAAAACAGCTCCTACTATAATAAAGATAATCAAGACCATGGCAAATACTTGTAAGAAAAGATGCAGTTAACAATGAGGAAAAAATAAAGTCTTTCTCAGAAACAAGGTTTTAAATTAGTTTTTAAAATGCAGCTCTTAATAGATGTGCAGTGAAAGATTCTATTTCGTGGTGATCTGTTTTATCAAAAGGGCAGAAGCAGGAGAATATCTGAAGCTATGGCATAACAGAGGTACTACACTGCTTGTGCTGATGAGAAAGACTAATACCCAGTGGATATACCTGAAGATAACAAATTGTCCTACTTTGGATTAAACATTTTGAATCTTTTACAGAATTAAAAGAAGTTATTACAAAAATGCCTTTAAAGGTTACACTTCAAACTCACCAGCTCTTAAAAGTATACAAGTATCTGATTTACCTGAAAGAATTATAAAAGTTCATAAATCCCTCAGAATCTGGCCTCTTCTTCACCATGGCGATTATTCAAGGTTTGTTTCAGTAGCATCGGTATTCTCAATTTCTGATATGATCATGCATCTTCAAATCACACGTTTTAAACCTTTCTAGAAAAGAATGGCAGACAGGTAGTATAAGCCTTTTAGTTAAAATAATGTGTGCTGTGGCTGCAACCATCTCTCACATACTACTCACTTTGCGTGTTTCCCTGCTCACTACACAACTGGAGGGCTTGGTGATGGTGAGAAAGTAGTGGGTGGTGTTTGTTTCCATTTCAGTGAGGCTTTTGACACAGCCTCTTGAGACATCCTTATAGACAAGCTGATGAAGTACAGACCAGGTAAGTAGACAGAGAGGTGGATGGAAAGATGTCCGGACTTCAGGCTCAAAACACTGTCTTAACGTGGCACAAATCCATCCGGAAACCATTTACCTGACCCTAGGGGTCAGTACTGGTATCCACACTGGAGTGAATCCACTGAGAGGCCATGAAGACAATTAAATGGTTGGACTGCCTGAACACAAGGAGAAGCTGAGAGAGCTGGGACTGGAGAGGAGAAAGCTCGGGGGAATATTATCAGTGTGTATAAATACCAAGGGCATGGGGATGGCAGACTAAAGAAGATGGAGCCAGGCTCTGCTCTGGTGCCCAGTGACAAGACAAGAAGCAGCGGGAAGAAACTGAAATACAGGAAACACTGTTTCAACAGAAGAAAAATTCTTCTAATATATAAGTGATTGAACACAAAACCAGGATGCCCAGAGAAGTGATAGGGTCTCCATCCATGGCAATATTCAAAACATGAAAGGAGCCAGTCCTGGGCTGCCTGCCCTGTTTGACCCTGCTCTGAGCAGGCAGCTTGGACTAGGCATTCTTCGGAGGTCCCTTCCAACCTCTACTCTTCAATGATTCCAACATTTAATTCACCCCATAAATCACTCTTAACAGGGACCATCCTATCTTGTATGTTAATAAAGCATTACATGACAATCTACAGAGAATTCCAATGACTGATTCAATTACGCTCTGAACTAATCTAGAGGCTTTCTCTCATGATTCCCTAGTGGGACACTTGGAAAAGGAGGGTTTTCCACTTTCTCTGATATGCTGGTTTTCAAAGGCTGAAGAATTATTACCACCTGCAAAATATTAACTGAATAAACAACACCAAATAATTTAAAACATCTGGTTTTTGTGACCAACTTCGAAAAAACAAACTAAAGGCTTTGCAATAAAAATGCTGTCTAACAACATCATCTTGAAGCAGCCTGACAAGTTGCCCAATTCTTTCATGGCTGGTGCCTTTAAAAACTACTCCCTGTTGTGCAGTTCTTTGCTGAAGTTCCTGAAGTCTGTTTTGTCTTGCCAATGTTTCTCTCCTTGCTCGTAGTTCAAAGACATGCCATGCAAAGCACAGCATTTTTATGACATTAGTGATTAATATTGTTTATTATTTTATCTTGCCCTGAATGAGCCAGATATTTCTCAGGAAGTGTATCCCAGAAACATGTGGGCCTGCCTTTATTGCACTGATAGTCTTCATGTCTAATATGGCCCATTTCCTTTTTGCTCTGTTGGGTGTTTGGCAGCACAGAAAGAGCATTACAGCACTTCCCTTATCACCTAGAAAACTCAGGATCAATGTAGCTTTCTGTCATAAACAATTGCCATCTGCATATAGACTTACAGAGGTACCAATATAATGAACATTATAATATTTTGTCCTTTCCATGGGATGGAACAACAAAAGGGGTTGAAAATAACATTCATTCCTGCCCCTCTACCTCCTGGCTGGAGGCAAGTTCATCACACCTGAATTATGGTGTAGCCTGGGCATTCCATTGGAATCACACTTTGTTCAAGAAGGTTTTGCAGTCTCACGTTGAGGCTGTGCTTCATTACCACTGTTGTTTTTTTGGTTTTTTTTTTTCCCTGGGAAGCAGAGATCCCTTTTCACTTGCATAGGAAAACTCTCTAAGCTTTATTTTCACATTTCTATTAGGGCTTTTCTGCCGGTGACAGATGGTATGTTCTTCTGCTCATATGTATGAAGAAGAAAGCATTTTTCAACTTGTTATTTTGTTTCTTATACAAACCTCAGGCAGTTTTTCACTGACACTATATTCTTATTTTCTAGAAAATACAAGCCACTGTCTTCTTTCTCCATTTCAAAGACTTTTGGGCCCACAGCCCTATCTAATATTTCCCATTTTTACTGAGATACTGATGTCAGTATTCCATCAACTACCTGCTCCTGAAATGTCCTGCCTGCTTATAAGCAGCACCCTGAATGACTCTTCAGTAGATTGCCAACAAAAGTATGATAATTCAGTTTGTGGTTTGTTTATCACACAGACCAAAGGTGTCTTAATGTCCCCTTGACCTTAGATGATGGTATCTGATGTCACTGGTTTTCTGCTATTAGATTTTTGACCAAAACAAAAATCACCCTGTGAATTTCTGGTCCACGAATTAGGTTTATTTGCATTAAAATAATGCTGGTATTATTCTATGAGATGACATGAGTAATTGGGTAACAACAGGAATTACAAATATTATTATTAACAATATCAATGCATTTAGTTAATCTTTTCCTTCTGCTATAGTGTAAAAACTGGCAATATCGTGGAGCAATAAAAATTCAAATACATCCTTTAGGTAATAAACAGAGGGTATCTGCTCTACGCCTATAACCACTGGGAAATGCTGGCTTTCTCCAGGAGGTGGTGCTGATGTGCCACTAAATGGAAACGACCACCCAGTCCTCCAATTTCAGGCGAGCTTCTCACATGATAGAACATAAAATAAACAATTGTTCATTATTTCAGTGCTTCATTTTGAAAAGACTGACTGAACTGTCAAGATAACAAACTAGTATCTTTCTTCAGAGAAATTACTTGTCCAAGTTTTCTAAAACGTGCTCCCATTGTATATGCACTGACAGTGAAATGGGTTTTTGCTGTTGAGTATTAGTCCATTCCCAAAACAAGGAGAAATAATTTATAATTTTTTATTACAAGGCAAGAACATGTAAGGTGTTTTAAGTATGGATTATTTAATTTAGTACTAATATGTACCCGATGAGAAACTGCAGTTTTGATAATTGATTTTTTTTTCTACTTTGGATTAAAAAAATGTTTTTTAAAGCCAAAATGTGAAGATTAAAAATGTGTTTCAAAAAATAAGCTCAAAAGGGTTTCTTTGAAATTAAAATGTGAAGTGTCTGGGTGTGAAAAGAATCCATTAAAAACCCATAATTTATTTTTTTAAAAACCAGCATTTTAATTTATGCAGTATTTTTCATGCAACAGGAACACAGAAATTATTTTAAAGGCTTTGGTATACAATATCTAGAATTTCATAACTTCTGATTCAAAAGCTAATTTGGAGAGGTGGAGATTGTGTTCTCTACTTCTGTTATTAGTTGTTTGTAAGTACTTAAAAACTTATCCGTTCCAGTTGAAACTCTTAGACTTTGTTAAACACATGACCTCATTCACTGATTTCTAACAGGGGCTGAAGGTACAAAAGACCTGAAGTTGCTCTTCTGTTATGTCTGTGCCTCCATAGATTCACTGCTAACCCAGAGCACAGCGTCTCCCCAGAAACACAAATTGTTCTGGTGTCTAAAATGCTGAAATGCTAGTCACCACAGCTTTTCCTGGCAATATGACCTGGTTCACACCCCTTAAACATGTAGCCTTCATGGCATACCTGTGTCTTGCTCAAGTTCCCTGCTGGGGAAAAGCATTTAGATGAGTTTATAGGTTGGTTGGTATTGAATAAGACAGATACCTGACTGTAGAATCATGGTAGGGTAATGTCTGTCTGTGTTTTTAGCTCTATGGTATGACAATTCTTCTGTGAACCTGAATAAATCTAATGGTTGGGGGAAAAAAACAAACAAAAAGCGAATCAGAATTGCAACCAAAGGGAAATGGCTGATTAATTTCATTATGCAAATTTGGATGTTCATTACACTTCCTGCTTTCTTGACAGAGCCTGTCAACTTCATACCACAATGTATTCACACTACTCAGTTAAAAAGTTAGCCGAAATTCAGAGCCCTGATGGGTTATCTCCATTAGGATCAGGAAAGGAGAGTCTGAGACAAACTGTCTCCAGACTCATGTCCAAAAAAACTGGAGCTGAGTTTTTATTTTCTTGAAGATGCTTTAACCACCTGTAGGAAGATTCTTCAGTTAGAAAGAGCCCAACCTGTTATCCTGCTGAGCATTGCCCTAAGAAACCTCCGGCCCTGTTCCCTCATTCATATTTGCAATTACTCTGCTTCCCATTTAAGTACATGCTAGGACTTTTTGAAAGTTTTACCATCAGAGGCTACTTTGACTTGACGGTGAAGGTGACGGACAGAGACACTAAACCCTGACCTAGGCCAAGGAAAAGCAGATGTCACCTCCATTTCCTTTGCATGCACACAGAATGAGTGTGGATACAGTACTTTGACCAAAGGGGCTGCAGCTGGACTGTATTTGGTCCTTTTCCAGAAAAAATACGTAAAAGAAAATATCCTCAAACAACTCAAATGCAGAAAACAACAGCCATAGACAGCATCTGTTCTGCTTCTTGTCCCCACTGCTTGGTGACTAGGCATCAAACCTTATTTGTTGTACACGTATGAGCAATTAAAGGAGTTATTTTGAAACCTGGCTTGGTAGAATGACAAAAGGAATATGCTGCTGAAGAGGAAAATTGCATTTCTCAGGGCTGTCCTCACTTTAGTTTGTTTCCTGTAACTAAGTCTATCTCTTTTCATAGAGCTTAAATGACTTGAAATCTGAATTATATCTATCTACACCTTGCTCATTCCTTGTTAGAATGTTCTTTTTCTTCTCTTTCTCTTCTCTGTGGGGCTCAGAAACATGGTCTCTTGCAGAGCTGAAACTGCATGGTGTTTTGTCCTCCTCAGAAGGATGACATGAGGCTCCCCAGAGAGGACCCAGTCAACAGCTGCTCCAAATCTTTTTGCTCAATTTCTTAAGAAAACAAGGCTCTGAAGAGATCTCTTTATTACAAGTCTTTGTGACCTAGTGGTTCTCTTCTGCTTTGGTTCTCTAGAACACCACACATTATGAATTTCAGTTGAACCTTTTCCCACAGAACAGACATTCCTAGTATTTTTCTCTCATTTTTCAGAGCTCTGATAAGGTCTGGGCTGAAAGCATCACCTCAGCATGTTTTGGTTAAACAGTTTTACGCAACCAGAGCATACAGGAAATGAGGCTTCACTTAGTCCAGCAGTCAATGAAACACTTCTTATTCCAAGGAGTCAGTCCAATATCTCTGACAGGGATGTGACTCTTCTTCTCATCCTGCCCTTCCACCTGGAAATCCTTCAATAACCAGACTCTAGGTATTCCTTTCCCGGAGATTCCTGGGAAGTGTGGCCTGCATGGTCACTGCCCTCACAGCTGCTTCATCTATCAACACAATAGGATTGAAGCATTTGTTCCTCTTCAAAAGCTTGAGCTGGCAGAAGCACACTTTTTACCCCAGGTTTCCACGAGGAACTCCTGCTGAGCACACCTCACGGGCAGAGCCAAAGCCTCCAGCCCGGAGCTGGCGTACGGCGCTGCAGGACGGCTGCTGCAGAGCTGCTCAGCGCAAGAGCAGCGTGGGCATGTCTGCACTGGATGTGGAGTTTCTCATCCCACACAGAGCTGAGGCCTTGCTGCCTCATATGTGGAGGCAAATCGGGGTATTTTCTAATGAAAGACCTGGACCACAGATCTTGATTCTCGCAAGAGTTACACGCAGACTGCTCGCCAAACCCAGCGCCACTAACCTCCCCTTAAATAAAATCCACTAT
Source organism: Pardalotus punctatus (assembly GCA_013400915.1). Taxonomy (NCBI): domain Eukaryota; kingdom Metazoa; phylum Chordata; class Aves; order Passeriformes; family Pardalotidae; genus Pardalotus; species Pardalotus punctatus. The sequence goes on from VZTX01028165.1 coordinate 11,495, forward strand.
TTTACAAGGTAAGGACTTTTCCATCCTAATGTACCCTCATTAGACAAATTAGGTTAAAGTACTATTTTTTTTACCCTGTAAAGTTTTTACAGGACTATTTCACCAGTAGTTACAAGAGGCTTGCTAGTGCTATACACCTATGCAGTAGCAGCATGAAATTTACAGGACTACTGTATGTTGGACAATTCTGAATCCCAGGTTATCAAACACCCACTTTGTATGTTTACATTGGTGTTTTACATATTTTTGACTGACTTTTAACATCTAGTAATACTATGTTTGCCCAATACTCTTACATTTCCTTTCATCTTTAAGCACTCTGCATACATTAACATAAACCTCTTAATTAATCACTTCACTGCGTCTTGTTATTTCTCCCCTCCCAGAAATGTTACAGACCAAGCTGAAGAGGGGATGCTCCAGTGCTAAGTTCACATCTTAAAGAAATTACCACCAATTTCCCCGACATGCATGTCAAACATTTGATTCTACTGCAGTGGAAATTTACAGTACTCTGAAAGAAATTTGATGAAGCTTTCTTCCTGCATGCAGACTACTAAAGGAGTTTTTGAGAAGAGGTTGTCATTGCAAGGGGGCTAGAGGATTTAGCAAACTCATCTCCAAGAAAAAGACTGAGACTTATGCAACCCTGGGGACATACGTCATGTATGTTCAAAGATTTCTTTTTAAAGACCATGTTGTATGTGCATCATCTTGTACAAAATACTTAGTATTTAAAAGCACTGCACACTGAAGAAATAGGTTAATTCTCTCACCTAATACATAAGATGTTTTCTTCAGAGGTAAGAAAGATGAACATGGAATTAAAAGAAAGAAAGGACTTGTTATTCAGGATAGAAAAAATGGTAAGTTTTTCAGAAATCATAACCTGAGCTCAGACAAACTGATTGACTTTTCAAAAACAGATGGTTTGATGCAGGAGACTTCTTTGAGGAGGAAAGGATTTTCAGAGAATTCACATGCTTGAGGAGAAAATGAAACAAAGCTAACTCAAAGAAAGGTTTGAAAGCTGAGAAAAAAACCCTGCCTATTCTAATAACAGTAAGTGCTCAGTGGGAATGTCAATTTTCTTTTGGTTATAAAACTTGGATTAGACTGGAAAATGAAGTGCTTGAATTTTAAGGACTGAGTCAATCTTTGAATACTCTCTGCAATTATGGTCTCCCTGTAATTCTTTCTTGAACTTTATCCTGAGTAATCTTCACATGCATGCTTTGCATTCTAAATCATTAAGGGGTTTTTTCTACCTTGTTTTGCATGGACCAAGGACCTGCTCCAATAGAGCAACTCCTGTACTCTAAATCAGTAGTTTTCAAACTATTGTTTGCAGTCATCCACGGAGAGCTGGCTTGTCACACGGTGCTGGCTGTAACCTTGTAAACAGAAATAAAAGATACTGCAAAGATGTGTTAAATACTTTCCCATTACACAGTCCCAGCAGATAAAACTGAAGGGACCATGCAGTGTTGTAAGAGCATGTGCAGGGTTCTTGGATAAATCTTGGCTTCTGAATGTGAGTTTTGTGTACTTCTAAAGCTTCACAAGCCTTCCACTTCTCCCTTGGAGTATCAGGAGTACTCACCACAGAGAAAGCTGTTATGAGAATAAGAGTAAAGAACGGTGAAACCAAAGAGAGGAAGGCAAAATAAAAACAATAAACTTCAGGAAGGTAGATTCCAGTAAACTCAGGGAGACATTAGTTAAGAATTTATGGCAGGCAAGTTCATGGGGGAAAGGATTTAAAGAGATCTGGCAATTCCTCAAAGAAATGGTATTGAGGCACAAGTACAAACTGGCCCAATGCAGAGGAAGGATGGAAAGCGTAGAAAGAGACCGGCCTGGCTAAGTCATGAGCTTGTTATTAGCCCCAAACACAGGAAGAGAGCACAGAGAAAGTGGAAATTAGGTTAGACTGCTGGGGACAAGTATTTTTCAGAAGACACAAATCTCAAGCCAAGGCACAAAGAGCTGCAATTAGCAAGGAAGACAAAGAGCAACAAGAAAGAAATATATAACTAATAACTACATTAGTAACAATAAGCAAAGAAAGAATAATAGAGCAAGAATAACACAGCAAGAATAAAATGAGAGGCAAAGTTACAGGACTTCAGAAATCACTAAAGAGATCACTTGAGAACAGGAAGCTAACACACTTCCTTGAGTGCTAAAATATATGGTTTGAACTTAAAAAGAAAGACCAACCTAGGAAATTTTTAAATGTTATATGTGAAAACAACTCAAAGTAACTTTCATATCAGTTTGACCCATCAACAAAATTTACTTAGCAAAATGCCTGATACATCCTCAGCGCATAAACCCTCCTCTCAGTACTTGTGAAAGAAAACAGAGATAAGAAGCCTCTACAGAGGGAAAATACAATACATAACTTTAATGGGAGAGATGGAAAGAAGGACAAAGTGGGCAATGACTGAGAAAACTCCCACTAACAAGTGAACAACTTGCCAACATTGTCAAGAATTATGTTTTAGGTATCCTGTGGGCAAATACCTAAGGCAGGGAGTTGGACTTGATGAGCCTTTTCAGTCCCTTCCAACTCAAGATGTTCTATGATTCTATGAAATCATGTAAAATCTTTTCTATAAAGTAACAGGACTTGCAGCTGAGGATGCAGCAGACAATTCCTTGTTTCCAGATACTACAGAAGCTTTAGAAAACTGTCCCATAAGACATCCTCAACAACAGCTTACAGAAGCTTTTTCTTAATCTCTTAACATAGAAACACAGGAAGAGTGCATCATTTGTTGGAAATCCGTACCCAGAGTGCACCTGTTTATATTTAGCTGTCAAAATGGAAGGCAGTATTGAATGATGCCATGACCTGAATGAAGCTCAGCAGGCATGCATAGAAGTACTGTAGAAAGCAGGGGTAATTACCAACTACACAAATATCATACACAGAGCAGCTGGCTAAGGAGGAACTAGGGGTAAATCACAAGCTGAATGTGAGCCAAGACAGACTTGCTCTTACAGAAGAAGCAAAGACTCAGACGAGATTATACAAACAGAATATATACCACAAAACAAGTGACGTAGTGTGTCTAGTTGGATCAGCTCTGATAAAACCACAGGTTGTGCAGGACAGGGCATTCAGGGTGAGGCATTGCCCTTCAGGAAAGACTTAGATCCACTGGGCAAACTCTAATGGAGCCACAGGATTTTCAGACATCTTGAAAACATAACCTAGATAGAATATAAACACAAAAAAACCCAACAAAACAAACAAAAAAAACCCAACCAAACAAAAAAAACCAAAAAAAACCAAACCCCCTGAAAAAA